>JAJKFI010000035.1:9939021-9951565 GCA_029204185.1 Lerista edwardsae | reverse complement strand
TTTCTTTCTTTCTTTCTTTCTTTCTTTCTTTCTTTCTTTCTTTCTTTGATGACTGCCTACAAGATGCTATCCTGCAGTTCTTGAAGTAGGTACTTAGCAGTGTCTGGGATATAACTTGGTAAGGACTATTATTTGGGCTTCGGAGCTCTTTTCAGGTTCAGACATGAACATGCAACATCAGCACCTGCGAATGGTAGGCAGTTAGAAGCATCAGGATTAGCCCATGCAATTACCAGCCATTGTACTTTTGCTTGGTCAGGGGAGCATTATCTTCTCCTTGTTGCCCTCTTACTTCTCCACCTTTCAGCAGAACCCATGCAGGTCTAAAATTGGATAAAGCCACTCAGGGCCGAATCCTGAAGCCTGTACCAACGGCAGTATGGGTGTACCACCAGCTAAAAGTGTTGTGAACATGTTGTAAAACCTCCGCAGGCTGATCCTATGCCCCACTTCAGAACGGGCAGACCAACACATGTCTTTTCAGGTCTGTGCCAGCCAAAGAGATGGTAAAGACTTGAATAGACCCATTGCAGGGGGTGGGCTTTACTCACGGTAAGGGGATGAATATCCCCTTCCCCTGAGGAGACTCCAAAGGCTGCTGTGGCACCCATAGGATGCAGTGGTAGCCATTTTGGTGCCACTGCTCCTCTGGGCACCGGGCAGCTTAGGATTGGGCTAACCTAGTCGCCAAACTAGACTTGATAGCAGCAGAAATAGCTGCAGAAATAGTGTTTCAGCAACTCTTATCAATGTTCCATCACCATCACCTTACACACATTTTTATTCATATCGATTTCCCATAGTCCCAAATGTTCAAACCCCGGTCTTTGCTCTCACATCTCCTCCTTCATCCCAAACTGCCTTTGTACTCCACCATGCTTCCATGTGCACCTGCACAGCCAAAAGCACATTGCTTGACATTACAGCTATTCTAATGCAATGGGCGTAGCTGGCGTCTGGCTCAGGAGCTGTAAAATTTGCACATGCCTCACTAGTTGCCCGGTTGCCCAGCCAGCTGTAGAGGATGCTGCTGCACAATTTCTCTTAACGGCCTTGTTTGATACCAGCTTTGATGGTAAATAATTTCTGCCTTGAAACACCGAAGCAATGAAGGCATGTTTTTCGAGGAGGATATGGAGACGTAAAGGAAATAAATTAATCATGTATGATTTTCCATGCTCACACAGATGTTAAACGTTTGAACGCCACCCTTGGTGCACAGCATTGCTTTCCAATATTCCTGTAGATTGCTTCACAGCTGGCAGTAAAAAGTACACACCAGCACACAGCTCATTTCTCTCCTCGTACCAAAAAAAGCTGCCCGTTCTAACTGGAAGTGCCACCAAAGTGCCATCCAAATTCAAAGTGAAGTTGGAAGTCCCTCCTAGAGAGAATCATTTGCAGTATGTTGAAGGAAATGTTAAGGGGAGAGAAAAGGGTAATGAATTGTGATAAGCCACGCAATGTTTATTTCAGAGAGTTCCGCCCACCCCTGATCTAATCTTGTTCTATGGATAGCTTTCAGTCTAAGACCTGAAGCAGCAAAGCCTTCCCTACAAGCATGGCTCCCCCTAACAGATATTCCACAGGAGTGAAATGTTAAGCTGAAGTCCTGCAAAGTATGTGACAGCATAGAACAGTGGTCAGGGAACAGGGGTAAATTACCCCAAATGGGGTAAAAATGAAATTCCTGGGGGTAATGGACAGATAGGAGTATGCCCCGCCCCCTTTTCCCTCATCCTTCCTTCATGACCAATGTTCTCTCTTCTGACCAATGGGAAGTTCCTCTCACGCTTGATGGATTTCCCTTGCTTCCAATAGGAGATTAGAAGCGGCAAGGTACTTGGCCCCCATAGGCAGCGTTCCCCTCTCTTCCCAGGCGGCGAAGAAGGCCATGGTTATTGATCCTGCTGCTAGTAGAGGGAGAAGGAAGCAACAGCAGAGAAAATGGCGGCCATGGCTGCAACTGCGGTGGTGCCGGGTGATGGGGGAGCCGGCGAGGCCAAGCCTATTCTGGGCAGCGAGGATGGCACAGACCCGCTCCCGGCTGGCACTCAGGCAGCCGTGGAGTTGGTGGTGCTCAACGCCAGGGAAGAGCTTGAACCAGCTCCAGGTGGGGAGGCCGAGGAGCTGCCGCTGTCACCGCCACCCAGGAGCCCGGCAAGGACGCGAGATGTGCAGGCGTGGGGGGAGGTTCTGGTGAGCGGCTGAGGTGTGTGTGCGCGCATGTGCCCGCAGCCGCGCACATGTGTGTGTGTGTGTGTGTGTGTGTGTGTGTGTGTGTGTGTGTGTGTTGAGAGGACTTCTGCCTCTTTGCTTGTGAGCAGCTAGGGCTCTCCCTGGGTTTGCCTTGCTGTCCCAAGGAGTGGGGCGGGCAGGTGAATGAGCGAGGGGAGGGCTGGGGTACCTGCACCTGCGCAGGGAGTCAGGGACACAAAGAGAGGCGGGAGGCAATGAGGCAAGGCGAACAGCAGAAAACAAAAACAGAATCAGAACTGCTATTGCTGGCCTGTGTGTGTGTGTGTGTGTGTGTGTGTGAGAGAGAGAGAGAGAGAGAGAGAGAGAGAGAGAGAGAGAGCGCCAGCCAGCCAGCCCCAATCTGAATTCGTTATAGAGAAAAATCTTAAGTCCAAGCACCAAAACCTGTTGTCAAAAAGGTAAGCTAGTTGTAACCCAGAAGGGTTGAATTCTATTCTCTCAAGGTCTGCAGGTGTACCCAAACTCTTTACAACTTCATATTTACATAGCATTAATTAAGCGCATTAATTAATCAAATAAAAAGCAATGGGTTCCAATATGCAATTTTTTTTCTTTTGTTCTGGCGGGGGGGGGGGGGAGTAATGTCAAGGGGGTAACGTTGGCATATCTAAATATATTTTGGGGTAAAAGGTAAAAAAGTTCCCTGACCCCTGGCATAGAACATGCAGCTCTCTGATATAGTGCAGGTTACAATGTCCACACTGGCGCTAGAAGGACATCCATTTATAGCACACATGAACTAGGGACCATAGGGGATGGGCAGCCTGGCGCATGGGAACAGAGAAAGGTTATGGGCGCAATCCTAAACCTTTGCCCCTGCTAACTGGGCAAGAGGCACTTTTTCAAGTGGTGTTCCTCTTATATTTAGAGGAACTAAATATTTATGATATATTTGCATTTAGCAGGGGGAAGTAATTGTCCCTCTTCACCCCTGCGCAGTGTCTTTTCTAGTGGTTGTTGCATAATTTTTTTTTTTAAGATTGTGAGCCCTTTAGGGACAGGGAGCCATTTAACTTTAATGTTATTATTTGCCTGTAAACCGCTTTGTGTACTTTGTGTTGAAAAGTGGTATATTAATACTATTGATTGAATCCTAACCTGGAGTTAGGCCAGTACAGTTAGGTCAGCAAAGTTTGCTCGACACAAGGGCCAACGTAAAGCACGTTTGGACCACTCTTGGAGTCAGGGAGGATGGTGCACATCTGTATGCTGGCCTCTCTGACTCAGAGTGTGGTCCGAACATACTTTACAGTGACCCTTGTGTCGGGGAACCTTTGCTGGCCTAACTGTGCTGGCCTAACTCCAGGTTAGGATTGCACCCTAAGTGAACTTAATGTGCATTTAACTTCCATCAGTACCTCTTGTGCCAATGCATCTGAGGGACTTGCTAAGTTTGCCATAGAGCACAAGAACTCCACAGACGCCAACCTTCTGTTTATAGACTGGTACAAACTGGTGTTCATAGTCTTCGTGGTTCCCATTTCAACAAATGGCTCACTTGTCGCATAGCCACAATGGCATGGCCACATCTTTAGCAATGGACACATCATTACAGCTTCCAGAGTTTCAGTTTTTATACTGTTATAGGTCAGTCGCTAACCTTTTCCATTCCTTCTTAATTAATTAAAGGATGTGTTTGGGATCTCAACCCTGGCAGTTTCTTGTGCTCTTTCCAACTTAGCTCCAATGTGGTACACAATATAAAGACGGTGCTGACAAGAATGATGGATGACCTCTTCAGGGTTATCACTTGTGGCATCTCTTCCATCTTGATAGCACTCGATTTGTCAGCAGCTCCTGACAATCTGAGTGCTGGGTATTGTAATTGCTATACACAACCATAGAGACAAGATCTAAATTGGCTGATTAGTGGTTTCAGGACTCCTGGAGAACAATCCTAACCCTGTGCTGGAATAAGCAGGCTGATTGACCTACCCCATATCCAGTGAGGGGCTGGGACTGGCTGCGGCACAACCCGGAGCAAGGGGAATCAATTCCCCTTCCCCTGGGAAAGACGCCCAAAATACTTGGAAATCAGGGGCGCAGATCCAAGCAGCCTGGAGCAAGGCCAGGCCACCTGGGATGGAGGTTAGAACCTGGCCTAAGTGCCAGATCCTGGCACCACCACCCTCCTTAGGCCAATCTGCCCATGGGCCTGCCCTCCCCCCAGGTGTGTCAGATCAGGAAAAGGGGATAGAATCTTGGCGTGTGCTGCTGCCACCAAGTTTGTCCCTTGAACCACCCCTGTTTCAGACTGGTCTCCCTCAGGCTGCCCCCACCAGCAGGGCACCTGGCACCACTGGTGCACACATGGAGCCTCTGGCTTTTTGCACTGACATCTCTGAAGCCCATGGTGGTGGCATGTTTTGCATGCCACTGGAACAGGTCTTATGGAAACTGATCATTAGATCTGCAGCATTGGCCCTGAATAAGATTGGGCCAAAAGTAAAAAAAAAAAAAAGTCAAATCATAAATAAATACAATGGGGAATACTACCTAAACCTACTGGTGAGGGTGAATCTAGTCTTGAAGTACAAGTCAGCAGAAACCAATTATTTCAATCAATGGCAGTGGATCCCAAACTGTGGGTCAGGACCCACCAGTGGGTCATGAACCAGTTTCAAGTGGGTTGCAAAGTACCTACAGAAGCCATCACTGAAAATATGGGAAGATGGAAGGGGAAAGGCTGTGTGGTTGTTTTGCTTGTGTCAAGGTTGTAAATAGGCTTTTTTCCCCTTTCTGATTCACTTTCCTGTTGGAAAATGGCTGAGAAATAACCCAACATATTGCTGCATTCTCAGGAAAGCAGCAGGCTCTGGCAACACAATCATGGCATTTCCAGCTATGGCATCACTTCTGGTGGATCCCAGACAGATGGTCATTCTAAAAAGTGGGTCTTGGTGCTAAAAAGTTTGAGAACCACAGATCTATAGTTTTAGAGTTGCATGCTGCTGAATTAGGCACATGTAGAGGTTCCTTCCTGAGCAAAACATCCACGGAATTTGGCAAGAAGGGGAAAATAATTTTGGTAAGACAAGCCACATTTCTTCCAGAGAGGCAGGAAGCATTTCTGCAGGTCCACAGCTGTATTGTATATGCGAAGTTTTAACCGTTACTAAATATGTGTGATTTTTGAAGTTATGAGCTGACAGCAATTGAAATGATAAACATTACGAGTACAACTAATGGACCTTGGAGTGCTGACACACTCAGTAGCTGCACAATTACTAGGAGAGTTGGGAAATTACTTAATAATGGGAGGAAGCCATACAACTGCCATCGCTCCTGTGCAGCTTTTGTGTGTGTCATTTTACTGTTTCTGTGCCTTTGCTCTTGGTCTCCTATGTCAGATGGGGCATAACCTTGGACCTCCAGACTGAAAGCATCTTTTAGCTTTGTATTTACACCTGCCAGGTTTATAACAGCCCCTAGCTTTGGCAATTCCATGCAGGCAGATATCAAAAACAGAGAGTTTAATGAGTCCAGGGCTCCCAGTGGGCAATCTGTACTGAATGATCCTGATAGATGGGCTTTTGGAGTAAGCCCCCACTCCTCTCCAAAAGTTCTCAGAGAAGATGATATGGGAAGAGACACTCCTCCAAATAGCAAAGCTGCTGCACAATGACTCAAGCCTCCCCATCACATTTTGGTTTGGTTTTTTTGGCCAACATAGTTGTGCCTCTCCCCCCCCCCCCCGCCCATATAACTATTTGCCGTTGGACTTGCTGTGCATATTTCTGGGCAGGCCAGTTATGTCGAGATGTTGCAGGTGAGTTCCAAAAGGGAGAGCACCTCGCAATATTTTAAAGCTGGAAAGGGCCAAAAGACTAACGGATGCATCTTACTGCCATTTCAGAACTCTCAGATAACATGGCTCCCCACGCAGCACAGACTCTCTGGCACAAACTCCCTGCATCCCTTGGGGGGAATTTCAGCCCCAGGAGGGCCCTTCAGGGCAAGAGGACATTTGTTCCCTGACCTGGGGCAAGCCTGCAAGTCCAATGGACCAAGGTGGATCTACACCAGCTCTAGACATGTTGACCCAGGAAGGTGGATCAGGCCCAGGATGGGAATCAGGATTCAGCATGCATTGCTACCACCAAACCTTCTCCCATTCCAGGCCTGATCTGCCCTCCTCCTTGCCCCATTCCATCCCCTGCGGACCTTGCCTGGTCTTCCAGGTCTTCGGCCATCCACCGGCATGTAAGAGGCCACTCTGGCCTCCCTACCAGAGACCTGGCAGTGCACACAAGTGGAGGCTGCTTTGCAACTGCCATAAAGCTGCCTCCACTGGCACAATAGGCGTTATGCTAGTGCCCAACCAGCACAGGATTAAGTAAGTAGATGTTACCCAATCTAGATGTTTATCAGGCCCATCCCCATCTTCTTGGATTTAATAACATTGGAGCAGTGGTTCTCAAACGTTTTAGCACCGGGACCCACGTTTGAGAATGACAATCTGCCTAGGACCCACCAGAAATGAGGTCAAGGCCCAAAGTGCCATCATTGTGATGCCAGAACCTGCTGCTTTCCTGAGAATACAGCAATAAATTGGGTTATTTCTCAGCCATTTTCCAAGAGCAAAGTGAATCAGAAAGAAAAAAAGACTATTTACACCTCTAACACAAGCAAAACAACCACACAGCCTTCCCCCTTTCCAGCATCCCATCTTCCTATATTTTCAATATGTCTGCCCTAGGTGGTCCGTGACCCACCTGAAATTGGCTCACGACCCACTGGTGGGTCCTGACCCACATTTTGGGAACCACTGCATTTGAGCATTAGATGCTCCTCAAACATTCACTGGAGGTATGTCCATCCCTAGCCTTGATGGCAGGATGACCCATGTGTGCACATCTCAATTTTTGCATTAAGTTAGATGGCTTCAAATAACACAATGGAATATAAATTATGTATTGACAGCACTGCCCGCATCTCAGGAAAAGTCTTAGAGGCAGACGATGCTTTTTGCCTAGTTTCTCAAAGCACAAGGAAGAGGAGCTCACACAACCAGCCAAGTACGTGGACATGCTGGTATTTATTGTGATAAATGTTGTTTATGTACACACTGCCAGGAGATGAACTGAGACTATGCCTTGCTCAGTTGCATTTTTAACGGCCGAGCATTTGAACAATCACTAAGCTAAAAGGTATATGGAGATTAATAGGGTTCATCTTTCTGAAGAAAGATTGTATTTATTAAACCATTAAAGGACGTTAGGCGGTGACAACTTGTGTGAGGCTTCTGATTAATGTTTTGGCAATGAAGAATCAACAGTGTTTGCTCCGGATTCCCGAGAGCATAAGATGCTGTGTGACAGTTATTGGATGCTAGAATGGTCATACAGGCATGCCAAGATGGAGACACCATTGGAACGCCATCGTAAGGATGACAGCCTCCACTGTGGCACAGCTGTGGCTATTCAATGGTGTGAGAAAGACGCTGTGTACCTGCTCAGACTCTCTGTTCTCCCTGCAGCTACTTAATTTGTAGTTGGGGCTTGGTGAAATCATGGGTAGGTTTTGTGTCAGACCTGCCTTTTCTGAGCATGTTGCACTAAGCCCTGGGACACTGTCACAAAGTATCCTCTCTCTGCATATGTAAAATGCACACATGCCCTGACCAGCTCCTCTTTCCCTTCCACATCCCAATTTGCTTATTTTCCCACTTATCAACTTACCAGTTCAGGCAGGCAGGCAAGACTATCCCATTGGGCCAGTGGGCAGAAGGGGAAAGCATTAGTGTGATTGTTGTGCATGTGCTTTTTTGTCCTTCTGATGCTCTCTAACCGATGTGATGAGAATGTTTCTCCCAAGTGGCAAACAATCACACTTCCTCCTCCTCCTCTTCCCCACCAGCCATTGGGGTGGGGAGCAGGACTAGGCTTAAGCCTAGCGGCCCTGCAAGACTAGGGGCCTGTCATTGTTCTTGTAATCCTTTCCGGATGTTGGGGCACAAGACCCGAGCTGGGCCCTGTTGGTCGCAGCAGGGTGCAGGGACCTGAGCCACTCCACCCCAGCCACAGGGAGCTGAGCTGTGGTGACAGGGAACCCCCAGGAGGGCCTGGTCCGACCTGCAGTATTGGGGGGAGAAGCAGAGGGAGCTGGGCAAGGAGAGGAGCAGGAAAGTAACCTTTTTTCTTTTGGGAGGCAGCCCAGGGCCATATTAACCGTTAGTAGCCATAGTCAGGTTAGTACCAGAGGGGGCCTGAAAGTCCCAGAGGCCCAGAAATGCTGGAGGGGACCCCCAAATACTTGAAAGCCTAGGGGCCTGGCCATGGAGGTACGGCCCTGGTGGGGAGATCATTTCTCTCACTGTGCAACCCAGTCCCAGATGGGGCAAGTGCTCCCATTGACCAAGAGGGAGGAGAGGAAGTATGATTGCTTTCTCCTTTCAATCAATCAATCAATCAATCAACAGGTACTTATATACCACTTTTCAACACAAAGTTCACAAAGCGGTTTACAGGTAAATAGTAATAATAATAAAGTTAAACGGCTCCCTGTCCCAAAGGGGCTCACAATCTAAAAAAACGGCAGACCACCAGCAACAGCCACTAGAAAAGACACGGTGTGGGGGTGAAGAGGGACAATTACTCCCCCCCCCGCTAAATATAAGAGGAACACCACTTGAAAAAGTGCCTCTTGTTGTAGGGCAATCTAGCAATGGGCTTGTCTGGGTCATGAGCTCTAGTCCATGCCCTGATAGGTCTGACCACTGATGGTGGTCAGATCTATCCTATGTCTCATTTAGGATACTTACAATTCTCACGGGAAGCTTAAAATAACCCTCCTTGGAATGTCTAAAAACACCACAGAAACCAACCAAAATGGTCCCGACATCTTGCTGATGACAGGCAGGATATAAATATTGTACGAAAACAAAGAGAGCACACTTTGAAGTGGTGTCTGAGGCTGGCATGGAAACTTTCCATGCCAGGCATCAAACTGACATGTTGGCCAGAGCTCCATATCCCAGCTGTCACAAGGGGTCTTTGCACTGAGGCAGCGGAAGCTGGTCTCTGCAGGGTTTTCGTAATGTGTGCTTCAGCTCTCCTTTTTCTCCGACAGGTAAAAGGGGTGCATCACCCTTCTTACCATGAGCTCTTGTTACTGGCCCCAGCCAAGCCTTACCCATTTGGGGGGTGAGTCATTGCATTCCCAAACAGACATGCATTTCCTTCGGGTTTTCAGTGCCAACTCTACTGGGAGCAAGTTGAGAAACCCGCTGTGAGCCAAGGGTATGCGTGGAAATCTACTCTAATGCATCTGGCCTCTGTTTTCATAGTACTCTCCATGTACCCATTCCTGCTTTACTTTCATGGACACACCCTCGCTTCTCGCTACACACCCACACTGCACTACTCAGCACTAGTCCCGTTGTTCTCTAATTCAGCCATTCTCACCCCCCCTTTTTTTTGCTCCCTGTAGATTCCAGGACTCCCTATCACCAAAAAATACAACACGAACAAACATAAAATCATTTCTTTTCAGTCTTCAGAATGTGGCCCCCTTCAAATGTACCAGGCCATCCCAGGAAAGCATACGGCTCTAGTTAAGAATGGCTGCTCTCACAAATGTACATAAACAAATTCACCTCTGCAACCTGGGCCTTCGTATCACAAAGCACATGCTCTCTTGAATGTTTGCGGTTAAGACAGTTCAGTTTGACTGAGAGCGCAATCCTAAACTGGAGTTAGACTGGCATAAACTAAGCCAGCAAAGTTTGGCCGGCACAAGGGCCACCATAAACCAGACAGCACGTTTGGACCACTCTTGGAGTCAGGGAGGATGGCGCGCGTCTGTGGGCTGGCCTCTCTGACTCTGAGTGTCAGTACTTTATGATGTCCCTTGTGCTGGCCAAACTTTGCAGGCTTAGTTTATGCCTGCCTAACTCAGTTTAGGATTGCGCCCTGAGAGTGTGTGACACCCTCTGACTCCTCAGCAGTGTTGTTATAATACTGTTGTTGTTGTTGTTGTTGTTAATAAAAGCCCAAGAAGCTTTACTGGTAGGGGAGGAACAGAAGATTCTAGTCCTTTCCCCAACCCTTCCCTCCCCACAGAACTCTTTTTCTAGGGGAAAGCAAGGACTGGGGTTAAGCTGCCTTTTCTATTTCTGGCCCCTCAAATTAAACAGGAACCACAAGTCAGGCCCTAAGGAGGTAAAGAATACTCACCCCACTACTCAGTGGTGGGATTCAAATAAATTAACAACCGGTTCTATGTCCTTCAGGGCGGCCTTCAGGGCCATCCACTGCCTTTCTTCCCTCTCCCAACCTAAAATTAGCAACCGGTTCTGCAGAATAGGTGAGAACTGGCTGAATTTCACCACTGCCACCACTCCCAATTCTGCATTCATTCATTCCCTCATCAAACAATGGGCTGTTGGAGTGGGGGAGGGAGAAGGATGAGAATATATTGTCACAGTCCCACACTCCTTCAGGAAGGTCAAGAGCAGTGTCACTGATAGGTTGTTGAGGTCTGGGGAAAACCCTCTCTGGCAGTCCCCACTGATGCTTTGGATGCGATAACTGTGCTGGTACTGAAGGTTGGGGGTCAACCTGCTGACTGGGCCCTCTGAAAGGCATGGGCCTTCAGGCAGGGTCTGACCTAGACAACCTCTGACAGAGCCCCTGGGTAGGAGTGTATTGCTTCCATTCCTTGATCAGCCAATCAGTGCTGGCTGGGCCTCCCCAAGTGTGTAGATTGTGCACCCACGGCAGAACAGTTGGCCTGCATCTTACATGAACTTTATGTGTGCAAATGCGTGCAAATTCAAGTATATGCACTTGGCAGGCAAAGAAAGAGAGAAAACCCATTTAAATATAAGAGCTAGCAGTACATGGGTCATGAGCCAATTTTAGGTGGGTTGTGCAGCATCTAGGGCCGTGATGCCAAAGCTTTTGGGCTTGGTGTGTCAAAACTTCGGAAAATGCTTAACCCAAGGCTGCTGGTGTATCACCACCACCACCCAAACAAAAGTGAAACAATTCTTGATATTCATTTATTTAAACAAAAAATACAGTCCAGTCATGTATGGTGGTATGTATTATATAAAGAAACAACAAATAATTACAAAAATGAAAAATGAGTTAAATTAACTTAGTTTTTGTCAAGTATTGGTGAACGTTGGTGTGTCACCCCAAATGCTGTGGTGTGCCACCTTTGAGACGCGTGTCATAGGTTTGCCATCACTGATCTAGGGTAACCGTCACTGAAAAATAACAACTTCTTGCTGCATTCCCAGGAAAGCAGCAGACTCTGGCATCACGATGACAGCAATTCCAGTGATGACATCACTTCTGGTGGATCCTGGACAGATTGTCATTCTCAAAAGTGGGTCCAGGTGTTAAAAAGTTTGAGAACCACTGCCATGGAGTGAGCATGAGATGGGAAAATAAAGCTGCTGTTCTTTCAGATTTCTCAGTTCAGACATGCCTCCCTTACAGATGTCCTACATATCTCCCTTACAGTGCAATCCATGGGTCGCGTTGCACCTCGCATGTCTTCTGCATCGGTCCAGTACTGTCACAAACGTGCTGTAAGGCACTTTTGCATCAAAACAATGAGTGCTGGAGTGCTGGGCTGATGCAGTCCCAATCCAGGCCATGGCAAGGCGCTTGGACTTGCGCCTGCTAAATAGCAAGTACAGATCCGAGGAGCCCCATTGGCTCAGCTAGAGCTTACCCCGGGGCAAGGGAAAAATATCCCTTTGCCCAGTGATGTCATTCAGGGGGAACGGACCAGAACGGGTGTTCCGGATCCTAATGGGTTCCGTTACGGGTTTTTTTCTCCCCCCCCCAACATTTGAATGTGCCTCGCCTCGGCCGACAAGTGCCAATCAAAAGTGAGTTCCTGTTCCTAAATCATTTGAATGACACCACTGCCTTTGCCCCCACGGTGAGCTACAGTGCAGTCCTAACTGGTGTTAGGATGCAACGTAGGCCTGCTGGCTTGCCTGAGCCTGAGCTAGTTAGGATTGTGCCCTTAGTGTGATTTTTGTTCTTAAAGAGACAGTACTTTCAGATTTAAGGTAATTTCATCTATATGCACTTTCCCCCCTACATCATGCCAATTTGAACCTAACCCTCATGTAAGATGCAAGACACCTATATTGTCCCCAATTACAGCACACAGGAATGAATGACTCTCAGGTGAATTAATTGTTAGCCATACCAATTCATAGTAAAGACATGTGAAATATCCTTAAGTCCACAGTGATTCTTGACTTTGGTATCGTGTGTGTGTGTGTGTGTGTGTGTGTGTGTGTGTGTGTGTGTGTGTG
>JAJKFI010000035.1:9869748-9928052 GCA_029204185.1 Lerista edwardsae | reverse complement strand
ATGAATGAATGAATGAATGAATGAATGAATGAATGAATGAATGAATGAATGAATGAATGGGCTCAAAGTTCCAGGATTCTTCCAAGCACCAACACACACCACAGAAATATAGCACACAATTTAAAGGACTCCCTTTCTCCCATCCCACAAGCAGATTAGTTAAATGTACTGGAGTAAATATCTCAGAATCAGCAGATCACAGAAAAGGAAACACCCAGAGCATGTTCTGAGGGCCAAGGAGACCTCTCCAACCCTCAGAAAGCCTTCTAAGGTCTTCAGAGGGCCTAAAAAAAATCACTTCCAGGTATTTGGAAAAACCAAGAAGTGAGTATTTTGGTCCTTCCAGAGGCATTTTGAGGGCTGGGGAGGCTGCACATGGTTTCCCTGGCCCTCAGAACATTTTCCGCACACAGCCAGAGCATAGCTTGGAGGGTGCAGCCCATGCCAGCAAGATCAGGAGGGCCAGAGGCTCTTAGGACACCAGAGGCTTGCCGCGGGCCAGACAGAGGCTCCAAGGGCCACATCTGGCCCCTGGGCTGGGATTTGGAGACCCCTGCTCTATGCAGTTGCAAAGAGAAAAGGTTGCTTAGGGGTCTCTTCCAAATGAAACCGTGCAAGTTTCTACTTTCACTACACCTCTCTCTCTCTCTCTCTCTCTCTCTCTCTCTCTCTCTCTCTCTCTCTGCTTTCCTCTCCCATCCACACCAGCAAAGCAGTTCAGAAGGAAAAGTTCACAGATGCAAATACAGAAAATTGTGCAAATTAGAGAGGAGAAAAGAAATGGAGAAATGTTCTTGTAAAAAAAACCAACATTCCCATAACAGGAAGCTGTAAGTACACAAGAATTAAGAGGATGTATTTATAGGAGAAGGTAACAGTTGCTACTCACACCTTTCTTTATTCCACTGTGGGCTGAAAGAACCAAACACAGACTTGAGGCAGAAGAAGGGATACAAATGCCAAGTCAAATGTCAGAATCACCTGGTTAAAATTCAGCTGCTCCACCAAGCAGCAAAATCTACTCAACACCATCTGGCAGCTGCAATTGGGGAGGGGGTGAAAATCCACTTTCTGCATAGGTAAAATTACTGATCTTTCACTAGCAGAATGCCGCACAAGACATGAAATGCACATCCTTTTCAAAGCCCTGACACACAATAAGATTACTCTATAATGTCTTCCCAAGTTTCAGCCTGAATATCTATGAAGGTTTTGATTTCATGTCTGTAGGTAGGCAACAGGAGAAGGAGCCTGCCAGATGTACAATGATGCTTCTGAAACATAAAGGTTTTATAATAGGTATGCACTTCAGAAAGCATCACACAATATATGACATGGAAAGTAGATTACACATTTTCTAGAAACTTCCTTATAAGGCTACTTCTTATTTATAGCTTTGAATGTTTGCAGCATAGTTTGGCTGAGGCACCTGAATTTGTCTCTACTCCTGCTTTTGATTTAAATAGCCTGTATGTTACCGAGCTGGGGAAAAGAGTGAGCACCAAAGGCTTGAAGGTGAGGTTTACGAGGGCCTCACCTGAAGTTAAAAGCCTGACCAAGCTATAGCATGCCCAGAGCAGCAGAATTGCACAGAACGTTCTCCAAAGACAACACTTAAAAGTGGAGTTTCCTCCTCATGTGGAATATCTGAGGAATTTGGAGGGAAATCCCGAGAATTGTGATCAGGCCATATTTCTCAGGGTCACCTGATTCCATGTGCCCTTGTGCATACCTGGTTGCCATGGCACTGCATTCTGAGCTAACCCAACTCATTGTGATGAAGCCTGCCAGTTTCCATGCTGCTCTCTTTCTGATTACTGGCAGAGTACCCTTGTGTCTTGGTGACTCCCCATTGTGCTAATGTTCCCTGTTGTTCAGCTCTTGTTTGCCAGAGTTTCATTACCACTTTTGCCATGGCAGCCGTGGAGCAGTTCTGAGTAAGCACATACTGTAATTTTTTTTTCAGGTAAGAGATTTCTATGATCTTGAAGCTATTCCACCACTTTGAAATGGCCCAGATGGGCACTAACCCCCGCGCCACCAATTTTATCTTTCCCACTGACCAGACGGATTTCAGCTTTCCTTTTCAGCATGAAGAAAATTGATGGCATGGCTGCCACTTCTATGCAGATCTTTGTGAAAATTCTGACAGGACAAACTCTCACGTCACCCCTAACCTCCACAAGTTCACAAAATTCCTGAACATGACCCCCACATGTCTGCATCTCCCTAGTCTGGAAGAGATATTTGGTGTGGAGAGAGACTATTCCTGGAGCTACTACAATTCTTCTACGCACCTAACTCTCTGAATGAAGGCTTGTGACATCTAATCTGCCTGCCTGCTTATCTACGCTAGGCCCTCTGTAATGGACTCGGTGTAATGATACAATAATAACTTCCGCAACAGATAACTGAATTTTCCTGCATATACAGTCTAACATGCCCCAATTAGCAAAGAAAGTAAATGAGCTTTGTTTTTCTCCTTCCGGAATTTCAGTGAGCCAGAAGCATATTTATGACTGCTGATAATATTGACCCATCTGGCTGAAAAGCAACTTTCTAAGCCCCATTCCAGATTATATGTAGCCTTCTTGGATTTGAAGGCTGCTTTTGATTCGGTCAATAGATCAATGCTATGGTCCAAACTTGCTGATCTCCAAATAGACCCCAGACTTCTGTTCCTAATTAAGAGTCTCTACACTGACACCACCAGCCAAATTAGATTAAACACCGCTGGCAATCTTTCTGATAAATTTAATACCAACAAAGGTGTGAAGCAGGGCTGTGTCCTTGCCCCAACCCTGTTCAACCTTTTTATTAATGATCTGTCCTTACATCTTGCCTCTATTGACTCTCATTGCCCCAAACTTAACAATCGACCCATTTCTCTCCTGTTGTACGCCGATGATATGATTTTGTTGTCCCAAACCCGAGTTGGACTTAGACGACTGATAAATGGCTGTATTCAGTATTTGTCTAAAAATGACCTCCACTTAAACTATTCTAAATCAAAAATTATGGTTTTTGAGAGATCTTGGAGGCACCGTTCTTGGGTTTTTAATGGCAAGGCGATTCAACAGGTGAAATCTTTCAAGTATTTAGGGGTAATTTTTCAGTACAAGCTTTCATGGGTCTACCAGCGTAACGCAGCGATCAAAACGGCCAAACTAACAGCTCAATCAGCTCTGCGGTTTTTTTTCCTGAGAGGCAATTCTTATGTACCGGCAGCTTTACGCATCTTTAAAGTGAAAATCTTGGCACAGCGCCTTTATGGAGTTTCAATTTGGTTGCCCAGCTTGAACAAGGAAGTCGAAAGGATACAGTCGACTTTCCTTTATAAAATCTTTGGATTGGCGCATTGTGTTTCGTATGCAGCCCTTTGCTTAGAAGCTGGCCAATATAGGATTGAGCATATAGCTTGGTGTCACTTTATGAAGTTCTGGTTGGGAGTCTGTTTTAAAGCAGGCTCAGTCCCCATGCTGCAAGCGTTACTAGCGGACTCTTGGGAATCTAAAGGATATCGGCTCTTCATTAGGAGGCTTACTAGTATTGGTCTCTCTCCCCATTTATTGGGTAATTGTGGTATGTCAAGAGCCAGGCAGATTGTAATTCAAAGACTAAAAGATATTGAAAGTCAGGAGCTCTTAACTGATGCCAACAAGACGTGCTCGCCACTTAAATTCCATCTATTTTGTGTGACAGGCCAAGCTCCTGCCTATCTAACATTATTGCACGATCCTAATCTTAGGCGAGCTCTATCCCTGGCTCGTTGTAACGTATTTCCCTCGTATCAACTTGAGGCTAAATTTACCAGTACTCAGCAGCTCTCTCCTATATGTCAATGTCCAATGGGGGTAGTAGATTCCTTGTACCATACTTTTTTATACTGCCCCCTTTATGAAGACATTAGATTGAAATATTTAATTCCACTTATGGGACATTTATCTGGTCTTTCTGATGATCATTTGGTGACTTTTTTACTTGATTCCCGATCTATGTCTGCTTCAACACAAGTATCCTCTTTCCTAAGAGATGTATTATTTAGACGTAGTCGTTCCAAGAACATGGTTTCTATGACCAATTGAAGGTTCTGTATAATTTTATTGCTTTTTATGTATTTTCTTTTTTATATATATATATAATGCCAATAAAGGTGACTATGACTATGACTATGACTATGACTATGACTGCTGACTACAAGCTCTTTTTGCTACCAATTTGGTCAGCCAGCAGTGATTCTTTTTAGTAGGGGTAGTGTAGGTCAGGTTGGTAGGGCATGGACTCATGTCCATCAACCTGGCCAGACTGACTTCTGTTCCCTGAGTACCAATGTCAGCAGTAGCATTCAATGTACTACCAAGGGGTGAGTTCAGGGCTTTGCCTCCAGGGCCTTAGCATTTCTGCTTTAAAGCTCAGAAGTACAACTAATAATTCATTCATGTTAGTTCATGCAAACAATTAGAATATGTGTCTACTTAATGTTAACTGTCCAACTACTGGCTGCCCCTTTTTTTGGTTAGGCAGCTTATTGGTCACTGGCCCAGCACTGGTGTTTGATTATTCAGCACTGTGTCGATATGACCTCTGATAGCTAGAGATTTCTTTCCAGTTCTTTGAGGGAAATAGCCATTAGACCGTGGGGGAAGTGACTCACCTAAGCTAAGGGAAGAGGGCAAATGTGTGCATATTTTGCACCTAGGTGCAGACAGAGACAGAATAGGAGGCACAGTGAGATCTGAAGGCTGAAAGTACCTTGGGGTGCAGGAGTATCTGTCTCTGGGGATCCAATGTAGGATGGCTGATATGCTGCCATGCAGTGGTGTCACTAGAGTTGGTGTCACCCAGTGCAGGGTGGGGGAGGGTGGCAACAGGGCACATGTAACAGGGACAAAATGGGGTGAAGATTGGGGCAAAATGGGGGTAGATGGGGTAAAATGGGCGGGGGAGGTTGGCAATGGCTGGAAAGGTCTACTGGGCTTCCTGATGTGCACTCCAGGTCTACCCCTGTGTAGACCTGCTTGCTGGTCAGTATAGCCATAAAATTTCTGACTCCTCTCCTTTGGTGGCACTCCCCAATGGTGTTACCTGGTGCATCTCCCCATACTCCCTAATGATGCAACGGTTGCCATATAATAATGCACTGGTGGTCACTTACACAAACACACACACACACACACACACACACACACACACACACATTGTATATTTGCAAATAAGGCAAATGTAAGCAATAATGACATAAGTCTCCAGTGCTCTTTTCTCAAAAGGAAACAAAAACCCCAGTCAGTATTCCCCTTAGGATGTTTTGCCACGCCAGAAAATGGGGCACAAGTAGCAAATGAAGTTCAAAAAGTATTCTGCAAGGCCTAAGCCCTCAAAAGCCAGGACTGAGTGCGGAAGAAAATAAAAAGACATTGTTGTGTAGGTGAGATGCTTTAATCAAATCCCGGCACATTCTTTGGTATACTTCTTGTAGAGCACAAAGCATTGCAATGCAATGTTTATACAAATATTTAATCTAGATTCAGTGATTAAATAGGCAACTTTAATTTTGAAGCCCTTATTTTTTTTCCCCAGGTAATCAATGCAGAAGTGATTACATGAGAAAACTAGAGTGCTTTCATTCTGTGAAGAGACAAATCAAACAGATACTTCACCTTTCAATCGAGCAACACTGACAGAACATAGGAAGCTGCCTTCTGCTAGTCAGACCATTGGGCCCTCTAGCTCAATACCGGCAACCCAGACTGTCAGTAACTCTCCAAGGTTTCAGATAGGAATTGTTTTCTTCCCCAGACCTCTGAAACTGCTCCCCCACCATAGGATGCAGCAGTCACTATTTTGGCACTACTGCATTGGGCGGGGGAGGTTAGTATAAGACACATATTCAGGAATTTTTTTTCCTGCAGTGACCCCAGGACCCACTAGTGGCTTCCACAGCCCACAATTGCAAGTCAACTTGCCATTGGCTTCACTGGGTTTGGATAAGAGACGTCATCCGGGCGCGCCAGGAACCGGAATGCCCAGATGATTGACAGCTCTCCGCCCCTATGGCGGAGGGCAGCCACGCTTCCCTGCGCCTCACAGCGCCCGAATCGCTCCATTTCAGAGCGATTCGGGACACGAGGGAGGGTGGATGGGCCCAGGAGCAGCTCGCCCATCCTCGGGAGAGGTGGCGCGGCCCGGGCCCATCCGCAGAACTGGCAGAACGGCGTACCGGGCCGTTCCGCCAGGATGACACCACTGGTTTGGATCAACATATCTCTCGAGTAACCTTTTTTTTTTTTTTTTTGCATTGTATTGGCTTCTTTGCATGAACACAAACTGCATTAGCATGAATTATTTTCAAATTAGTGTAAAACACTCCAGATTTTTTGACACTTGGAATGATTAAAGTTGATTATCATCGCTAAATGTTGACAATATAATATATTCTCCAATTAAGCCTCCGAATACTAAATCTTACATTGCAAATTCTTTCCTTGTCGTTGAGTCTCCTTTGCTTAAAAATAGTTTCTGTTCAACATTCATTGGAAATTTGAATTCGCAGCCCCAAAAAGCAGGTGACTGCATCCTCTGTATCTCATGAATCCATAATGTCATGTGGCCGACTTTTGTAATTGTGATGTCACATGTGGTGTAGTGGCTACAAAATCAGACAGGGGGTGGCACTGGCTGAGGTCTCCTCTGCCATATCCTATCCTCCCTCCCCGGCCTCCAGATATTACATCAGATTGCTCAGATGCCTGCCAGCTAAAGTATATGGCTGCCAGAGATCAAAGTACCCTGAGTAATGCCCAGCCAGCCCTATGGTCTCTGACATAAGGGAAATATATCCCTTATCCCAAGAAGACCACCAGCCTAACCCAAGGAGACCACCTCCTAACCTGCACTGGATACAGCATAGGCCATGTAGCCTGGTTGCTTCCAACACAGGATTGGGCTGTTTGTGGCCTAGTTTGGGGGCATCCTCCCTCTGCTCTCAAACGATTAAACTTCTACGGTATTATTTATGTTTATTCATGTATTAAAATTATTGTTAATACTTTAAATGCCCACTCTCTTGGTTTCCTATGTTATTTTTGCTACTGGTTTGGTTGCTGGTCTTCAGAGTTGCCATGGTGACCATAGAAGAGATGTGCCTCACTCCCAGCCCCCCAAATGAGGAAGGGGACACCAAGAACATCTGTGTCAGGGGAAAAATGAGGCTGGATGGTTGAGCAGTCTGCAGCGCTGGCTCATCCCAGTTCATTTGTCAAAGTTTAGGTGGAGGGTACGGCTTTTGAAAATGTCCACTCCTCAGTTGTTATTTCTGCTGTGACTATTCATCCTCTGCTCTGCAGATTTGGTCGTCTGGTTGCCAAATCTGAAGCAATTTCTGGAGATCTTTCCCCAACATAACATTATATCATTACACAAGAAGACAGGGTTAAAGGTTTCGAGATTGTTTTCAGTAGTATCCTGAAAATTGATGCTGATTCTTGGCAACCACAGGACAATTCTGGAGGGATGGCAACTCCATTTGTTCCTAACCTTGGAACCTGAGAATTGCTAGTGAATTACATTACACCACTATCAGGATCTGCAGAGAACTGTCGGGTAAAAAAAAAAAGACAATTGGGAAGAAACCTCTTGGGTGACATTAGGTCAGTGAAAGTACTGTGATAAGTACTGTGATATTTTCCTCCTATAAAATATTCTATAGGGTGATTCAAAAGTCCTGTGGATTGATTATTTGTTTATTTATTTATTTATTTATTTATTTGAAGAATTTATACCCAGCCTTTCCCATGCCAAAGCAAAGCTTACAGAGAACAAAAAAGTACAATGTAACCACAACTAAAACATTAAGAAAAGAAGAAAAAAACATTAAACATTAAACGGGAACACAGAGAATATTCAAGAAAGAAGCTAGACCCAGATATACCAGATCTCAACCCATTACAGAAATCATAGCCAATTATTCTGTTTTCTGATTACATGTGTATTGACTGCAGTTGCAGACCTGGCCCATTTGCCACCCGGGACCAGGCCAGAACCGCTGGCTGCCGCCCACCCCAGGTTGCTACCAACGCCCAACTCACCTGGTGGTATGGAGCCTCATGTGACATCCCACCACCCTCCAGAAATGTTCTAATGCTTTCAGATGGCTCTTGAACACTACTTCTGGTTTTCCGACGAAAACCGGAAGCGGAAAACCAGAAGTAGTGTTCAAGAGTCATCTGAAAGCATTAGAACACTTTCGGAGGGTGTGCTCCGAACACGCTCTTCTGGGGGTGAACATACTTCTGGGGACTTCAGACAGCCTCCGAAGGGCCAGGGACACTGCGCGGGCCTGTCACCTGGGGGCATTTGCCCCACCTGGCATAATGGCAGGACCACCACTGATTGACACGTTGATTATTGTATTTTCTGATTACAGGTGGTGATATCCTATGTGTAAGCAAGGCCGATAAGTCCAGTTACAATTTGGAAGAACAGCTCTGTTCATACGAAATTGACACAGTAATAGTTTGCAAGCGTTTGAACCATCTATTTGGGGTAATGGGACTTTTGGATCACCTGTAGGTTAGACTTGTCTTCTGGTCTGAGCAATAAGGAGACTTTGTTCCTTGACACAGACCTACCTCACCTAACTTTGCTTCTGTCTCTCTTTGTCTTTGCCTTATTGCAACCAGCTTTGCCTTGTTCCTAGGTCATTACCCTCTGGCTTGTCATGTGCCAGGCCTAGCATACATCCAGCACTGTCCTGAGAAGCTGATGCTCACTCATACCATCTCAGTAACCCCCTGTACCAAGCAGCTGGGTCAATGGCCACCTAAGCCCATTACAATTGAGGAATCCCACCTACCTAGCAGTGATTTTACAGGGCTGCACATTTTTGGCATGGTACTTCAGTATAGGTATAATTTTGAGCTACTGAGTGTGAGATAGCTTTTGTTGATTAAATTATAAATGATCCTGTGTTGTTAAACGGGAAGCCCCCCTTAATATTTTTTGCTTAATCGTTAACAGTAGGACAGCAAAACGCAAAGAGCCTCATAAATGAAACTGATGTGCCCTTATTACTCAGCCTCACAAATTAAACAACTAAAGCTTTGGTTGATTAATCTACCAATTAAGCTAATTAGAGCATGCAGTCCTAATGAAAACAAATCATTTATTCCAGCTAACAATGAACCATTCACTGGTCTCTCAGATCTCGTTAGCTTTTGGTAGATGTAACCTAAACGTTAGGTCCTAAAGCATCCATTTGAATGAGACTGTAACAACCCAATCCTATCATTGGACTCCACTGCCAAAACATACATTCAGGCAGTTTAGGCTACGACATTGGATAGTGTGATGCTCTAAATTGCTCTAAATTCCACTAGGCCACTGCTGGAAATAATAAGCAGAGTCTGCCATTTGGCAGTGGCCTCCCTGGATTTACTAGTGCCAGTAAGCCAGTAAGTGGGAAGCAGGAGAATCAGGGCATTCCATGGGTGGAACCAGTGGGTGGGAAGGGGAAGAAGGGGGTGGATCCAGCAGATCTAATCCCCTCGTTTTTAAACCTCTCAGCCAATTTTCCATCTTCATACATATGCCATCAAAGTAGGTGGGGTATGTCCAAGGAGAACCATACGCAGCCTCAGGGCTTACACAGATGTAAGTGGGGAAAAAAAATTAGTTAATTTTTTTTTTACTTTCCTCCTTTTTGCATTTGGGGTGCCCTGCTACCATAGGATACAGCATGTGAATGTTTGCAGCCAAATCCTATTGAGGATTGGGCTATTGTGTGCAGATCTCCTTTGGTGGCCATTTTGGGAGCACTGCCACACAAGGAGGTTGTAGCGGGATGGGGCAAAATGGGGTGGGGAGGGGAGAAACTGGGTGGGGAGGGGGATTTAACAGGAGCAGGGAGGCTCCGGGAGGGGTGGATTTAGCGGCAATGGCATGTGCTATATCTTATACCCCTTTTTTGCTGTCTCTCTTCCCCTTTTCTGACCTTGGACTTGCACCAGCAATTTCACTGGTGCAGGTATGAGGAAACCTATTGTGGAGCAAAAGGCTTACAGACTATACATGGATTTAAATCCCCTTTTGCCTCCAAAGCTTTCTGATTCAACCCCACCCACTGAATACAGTGTGCCCATTTTTGGCATAGCTGCGGGTGGGGAAGGATAGGATTGGACTCTTGGTCGCATGGAAGCTCAGTTCATGAAGTCTCATCCCTTCAAAAAGAAGGATGGAAAATAACCATGTGCTGTGAGCCATCACACAACCATCATTCATGAACAGGGCCCAGTTCACACTAGAGGACAACTGCGTGGTGAAACCAAGAGACTTGCACCTCTCTCCATCACAGTGTTTCAGCACAGCCCCTAGATGAATTATGAACCATATCTATTAATTCTGAGAGCGGTTCCGGAATGTTCCACACTTAAAAATAAAGTGTAAGCAATGTAAAAAATAAATAAAACCAGTTTATAAATGAAGAACTGTGTGCTGTAAAATCTTGATCGGATAGATTTCACCAGTGGTTGGCAGTAATGCTCTCTGTCACTCAAAAACGATTAAATTCTAACTCGGCAAACAAGCTTAAATAAATAAGGGTGAGATTTGATTTATGTTCCACTCCCTGAAATGACATCTTTGGAAGAGGTTTTCTTTGTTTTATGCACACCTGAAGTTCAGAAAAATACATCTGAGGTTCTCAATAGTTCAAAGTGTAGGCAGTGCCGTAGAGGAGGGACCACATTGGTAAGCATTGCAGGTGCCACAAAGTGCTTTGTAAGCAGCCCCACTCATCAACAGAGCCATTCTAGGCAGCAACAGCAATGAGCAGGCATTCACCAAACCAAATGGCATCTCCTACATAGTCTGAAAATGGCTCCAACGGCGAGTGGAAGGGGCTCTGCCGGCACAGCACATAGTGGCACCTGTGGTACTTACCATATTGCCTCCAATCTAGCTAAGCTACTGAAGTGCAGATATACTTAACTGTTGTTTGCCTGCTGTGAAGTTGTATGGCTTGCGTTCTTCTCATAGGTTCAGAGACACCCCTCAATTCGGGCATATAGGGACAAAACCTATTAAAAAGACTCTTCGCATGTCCGACTCTTTGCGACCCCATGGACCACAGCACGCCAGGCCTCTCTGCCTTCCACTAGCTTCCAGAGACAGGAACATTAAAGAAATGTCATTTTTAACTTTGTTGCAGCAAAAACACTGATATTCCCCTACCTTTAAAAAGGTGTCCCCAGTATCCATGGTTTCAGGTATCCATGGTGTGGCCCGGTACAGAACCCCAGCGGAAACTGGGGCATGTCTGTGCATTTTTCATAGCCATTGTTAAGGCCCCAGTGATTGTAGGGATGCATGATTGCTACATTTTGAAGACAGATGCTTGCTTTCCACATTATAATTGTTCTTTGGTCTTGCAATAACTTTCAGCAGGTATCAATTACAACCTATAGCCAGGTGGTGCTGGCAATTCTGAGATTAACAAATAAAGGAGATTAAAATTAGAAAATATCAGTTTAGCAAGCTGACATTTAATGCTGTCTAATGTTTAGCTACCTCCCAGGTAAAGAGGCGTAGGTGGGAGGAGAGATTATAGAAATATAGGCTTTTTTATTTGCTAGAAATATTACACATTCCGGAGCAGCAGAGAATCTACAGTTGGTGTTTCTTTCTAGAGCTGTTTAACTAGTCAGCTTAAGGCTGGTTCATATGAAATCAATTAATGATTTTACACAGTTAGCATTCTGCTACCTCCTGCATTTATTTTTGATGATTAAGAAGTTCCTGCAGTGAGATGTGATTCGGTGGACTGAAGCTTCAGGCTTTAACTATAAAAGGTATCTAAAGAGATATCTTTATTCTTTTAAAAAATAGCAAAAAAAGAAAAAAAGAAAAAGAAAAAGAAACTGAAGAACATGGTGGTAGACAAAGCTAGCAATGGGTGGGAAAGAGTTCTTGCCATTGATTCCCCCTTCCCACACAGAATGCCATATTTGACAGATGACATCTACCGTAAAGCACCTCTCATCTACCGGAAAGATGAGAAGAGGTTTTGCATATTGAGATTAATAATAAAAATAACAACAATAATAGTAAATCAGGTCTAATCAGGTTTTATCAGGTTTTAGTAAAGGATATCTTGGAGTTTATAAATGGAGAAGAGATATTTGCAAGATATTTAAGTACGGTGGCTAACCCTTTTTTAATAACACAAATCAGTGGTTTAATATAATCCTTACAACAATTTTTTTTTTAAATGGCTAAGGAACTGAAATTAGAATGTGTATAGTGTTTAAAGGACTACACATTGCCAAACAGACTCAGAGCGCAATCCTAACCTGGAGTTAGGCCGGCAGAGTTAGGCCAGCAAAGTTGGCCGGTACCTGAGCCACCGTAAAGCGCCCTTGGACTACTCTCGTCTGGCGCGCATCTGTGTGCTGGCCTCCCTGACTCTGAGAGTGGTCCAAACATACTTTATGGTGTCCTTTGTGCCAGCCAAACTTTGCTGGCCTGACTGTGCTGGCCTAACTCCAGGTAGGATTGCGTTCTCAGATGCTGTATCCGATTGGTTCTATCTAAAGACCTGTTCAGACTGTAGCATCATGGGAAGAGAAGCATGCATGGATATGTCTCCCCAGTGCTGTGCTGTCCTACTGCCAAATAATCATGTGGGGACAGAATGTCTGGACTTCCCCTTTTGGTATAATTTAAATACTACTTTAAAGCAGTATTTAAACCATACAGGGTGAGCTTGGTCAGATGTTCCACCCTCTTCACAAGTATTGGGAGCGAGATGGTCCACAGGTATGTGGGAAAAGGCCGTTTCCCCTGTGATTCAGCAGATCAGTCAGGCGGTGCTGTTTGAAGTGGCCCAATGTT
This sequence comes from Lerista edwardsae, assembly GCA_029204185.1. Taxonomy (NCBI): domain Eukaryota; kingdom Metazoa; phylum Chordata; class Lepidosauria; order Squamata; family Scincidae; genus Lerista; species Lerista edwardsae. Next base: position 9,915,167 of record JAJKFI010000035.1, on the reverse strand, counting down.
TTTTAATACACTGTATATTAAGGAATGTCACTATTTAGACTGCCAATATCGCTTTCTCAGACTGTGCTAGAATGCTGGGAGCTGGAATAGTAATCTGTGGTGAATTTGGGTCAGGGGAAAGAAGGGATATTATTATTATTATTATTATTATTATTATTATTTAATTAATTTAAATTAACTAATTTATACCCCGCCTTTCTCCCCATAGGCACCCAAGGCGGCTTACAACAAAAACAGTAAAATACAATAAAATTCACAATTTAACATTAAAAAGCAATAATTTAAAAACAATATTACAACAATTAAAATTTAAAACTTAGAATATGGAGTATTGACAACAAACAACACTCAAAATGACATTGGAATTCTTTTCATTTTTACTTGCAGTTATGCCCATCTGAAGGTCATAAAGAGGAGATAGTCTGAACAATGTGAAAATGCTGAAGATGTTGGTAGAAAATCCTATGGAGGATTTACCGGTTTAAGAAGAGAGCAGAGACTATTGCTGCAGATCCTCTACATCCTGGACACAACTTGTTTGATCTTTTTCCTTCTGGACGCCGATATAGAACTCTGTTTACTAAGACATCTAGGCACAAGGACAGTTTTTTTCCTTGTGCCATTAAATTGCTGAATTTTACGCTGAGGTGACTTCTGAGTAAATATTGAGGCTGGGTTCTAATTTGTATTGAATGCCCTTATTTGTTTTCAGTTGTATTTAGTGTCTATTGTTTATGAGTTAGTGTTGTTTGTATGTAGCCATTTAGCCGATACCAATCTGTCTGTCTGTCTGTCTGTCTGTCTGTCTAGAAAACATTAAAACTCAACATTCCCGTTTTTGTATAGGGTATGTTTTTTTCTGAAGAACTAACATACTGATTATTGCAATCAAAAAAAGGGGACGTTTCCCACAGGGGATACATTCCCTCTGCTACCATGGATACCTGAAACCATGGATAGTAGTGAATTCAACTCAAATCCCCCTGTCACGCTAATGACTCACACCTGTTCATTTGCAAACACTTCACAAAAGGAAGATTTTTCTTCCATTTGCTTTGGAACGCATTGGAGAAGGAAGTATGATGATAGCGTAGAAGCAGCTTAAAGCTGTGAGGCTTGGAAAGGCTTCCAGGTCGCAGAGCTCCGGCAAGGAATCACTCAGACAACAGAGATTAGGGTAGCAAGAACTTCTATATTCTCAGAAGAAGGCTTCTTGCAGCAAAGAACAGCAAACAGGTAACAGGTACAGCAAAGCTCCTCCAACAGCAACACTTACATCTCCAGCAACAGACCACAAGTGTTTCTGGTCTTGATTAAATAGTCCCCAGCACCAATTAGAGATCAGATGATCTCATCCCCAGGTTGAAGCTGAGTCAGAATGACTCAGCACTTTACTGCTGGTCTGCTAGGCCTGAATGACTCAGCACTTTCCCCCCTGAGTTGGTCTTTCCCATTCAGGCCTGTACATTTCCAGGGACTTATTTCAGTATCCCAACCATGAAGGTAGAATAACAGGAGAGGACATTATATTATTTTCTTGAAGCCATGGGTATACAAATATGGCTGACCCAGATCTTTCCCGCCAAGGAGGAGGATTGCCGCGAATTCACGAATAAAAATCTCCCTGCACGCATGTAAAAGTTAATCTCAACCTCTTTAATCATGCCTGCGTGTTCTGCATATGGGTGTGCGAATCGCTGTACGAAAAATGGGACTTAATTTCCACTGAAAGATTCATGTATTCTCATTACATCGGTTAAATAAAACTACAGTTCACTGAAATAGTGCATTATTTTTGAAGCTGTGTAATTTCTTGTTGTTCCTAGCAGTCTCATTCACCATTTTCTGACACCCACTGTTAATGGTCTAGAAGGTAAAAAAAAAATATTTCCCCCCTCCTTTTTCCCCCCTTCCCGTTTACACATTTTTCCCCACCTTCCATTTTCTACTGTAATATTTTCGAAATTCTGAACATTAACAGAATTTGGTTTTTTTTTGGGGGGGGGGTGAGTGTAGAAGTTAAAAAAATACTCTTAATAGTCTAGAAGTAAAAAAGAATTACTCTCATATTGACAACTACTTGTGTTATGAAGAGATTTTAATGTAATTTTCCTACTGTAATACTTATGAAATTCTGAACATTAACAGACTTTTTTTTTTTATGGGGCATGGCCGTTTTATTTTTGCTTGTGTAGATTTCAAAAAATAAGTCTGTCAAAACAGTGCAATCCGAGTTTAAATAGATAGCAAGTAGCATTTCGTCCGGTATGTTCAGTAATATAATTACGCGGAATTAAACCTTGGAATTGCATATTAACTCATAATATGGTTACCACTGATGTTTCTACATGATCACACGTTGTTATTTTCATAAGTTTTTATTTCAGGAGTAAACGATTCAGTCCTAAAGAGTACCAGAAAAGCAATCCGAAATGCTTGGAATAAGGATTGTTTTGAGTACGCCAACATGGCTGCTAAGCCCGCCCCCTGGCCTCATTTGGCTGCTATCTCTTCTTAAGGCATGTCCTCTCCTGTTATTCTACCTTCATGATCCCAACAAAGTAGACAGTGAGAACCTAGACTCATAGCTGCTAGAGGAACACTAGAGGTGGTGATAGTGAGAATGCTAATAGGAAGTAGACAGCAGAGGAAGCAGGAAGACAGCAAGTATGCTGGACTCTGCTTCCTGTTAGCATTCTCACTTTAAAAAAAGTGTTTACAAACGAATCAAGGTGAGTCATGAGCAGTGGTGTCATCTACTCTCTCGCAAGCCGGAACGCTGGGCGGGACTTGAGTGATTGACAGCCTGTCGACTCACTTCCGGTTTCTTCGCACACCCCGCGCGGCTTTCCCTCGCCTCAGAGGGGGCGCCTGCTCGCCCAGGCACCCGGCGCACCCCCCACCCATCCCCCCTGGCGAGCAGGCGCTCCCTCCGAGGCGAGGGAAAGCCGCGCGGGGCGCGCGAAGAAACCGGAAGTGAGTCGACGGGCTATCAATCACTCAAGTCCCGCCCAGCGTTCCGGCTTGCGAGAGAGTAGATGACACCACTGGTCATGAGCATTACAGGGAAAATTTTAGAACCATGGATAACTGGAACTGTTGATGGGATCCAGGAGTATGGGGACACCTGTATTTTAGGGCAGAACACCACTAAGGTCCCAATCCTATTCTCCCCTACCCCTGCCAATGCAGTGCTGCAACAATGGCTACCACTGCATCCTGTGGGAGGAGGGGACAGGAGACAGTCTCCTCCGGGTAAGGAAACATTTGTTCCCTTACCTAGGGGTAAGCCTCCATGGGGGGCGGGTCCTACTCGGACCTGTGCTAGCTAAATAGCTCACAAATGTCCACATGGGTCTGACCTGTGGGATTGGGTCCAGGAAGGGGGTTAGGATATGGCTGCTGCTGCTGCTTCCACCAACCCCAACCCCTTCTTGGACCCAATCCACCCATTTCCCACACTCATCACCACCCAGTTCCACCCTCCCCCAATCCTCCCACCTGTCCCACCACCTTATCTCTGCTAGCGGCATCTCCATACTGCTCCAGAGTGTGTGGGATGGCTTCAGCCTTCTCACGGGCACTCCAGCCATGTGCAACTTTGTGCACTGCCAGTGCACCTTTGATGACTGCTTTACAGCAGTCAGTGCCAGCAGAAATCTGACGATGGCCGGGCCAGGTAGCATTGGGTCATAAGCGAGTCTCACTGTGTTCAATGGGACTCATTCACAGGGAAGTGTTATAGATTGCAGCCCAATCTAGATAAAAGTAACAAGAAAGAATAATGTAACAGCCCAATCCTACTGGGCCTCACTGCCAGTGGGTTCTGCTGTCAGCAACTGCTGAAAATAGGCTGTAAAGAATGTTCCAGTAGCACTTCTCTCATGCACTGATGGAGCGCCACCCACTGAGGAAGATCTGGTTGCAGGGGAGACTGGGAATGGGTGGGGGAAAGGGGGCAGGGCAGGACAAAACTTAGTGGTACAGAGGAGGCTACAGAAGGGGGTGGTTCCAGAGACAATGGCGTATGCCAGATCCTACCCCTCTGGCAGGAGTTTCCCTGCCCCCTTTCTCTCCTGGAACTTGCACCAGTTAATGGCTAACATGGGTTCAAGGAGATGGGGGGGCTTATGGAGGGGAAAGGGAATGCAAATCTCCTTTCCCTTACAGTGCTTGTCTTTTCGGCATGACCGCACCAAGGCAAAAGGATAGGGTTGGGCTATAAGGATGTAATCTAGCTTCATCCCATAATAGAAGTTCTAAGGTTTGTTTTGTGGCCAGGTTACTACACCAATTGTGCTCCATGATGTAGCAGCTTAAGCCATTACAAAAATAGAGTTGTTATAGTTTTACTGCTGACTCCCATCAAATGTTGAGGTGTTTATTTGCACTGGTGTTGGAAGATTAGTTCTTGGAATGAAGCAAAATCACTTTTATTCCCTAAAGAAGGAAAAGTTATTGCCATGGGCTAATACATCAGCTAAATATAGTCTAAAGCAACTTGACTGCCTTTTTTCTACAAGGCTTAACAATGTAATAATATTTGCTGAGATAAAGCTGCCTTTATGAAAGCAGAGGCCTGGCAAGTGATATTAAAAGACTGTTTAGTGGCAATAAAGGCATTATCAAGATATATAATTTTTTGACGTGGCCAATGTTTTTGAGCATGTTGAAAGGTCTTATTTGTTTAAAGCAATGGAAGCATATAGTCAACACAGTAATTTCAGAACTTGGGTGCATCTAATTTATTTGACAGCTATTGTACTTCAATGCTTTAATAAAAGTCAATCAATCAATCAATGGTATTTATATACTGCTTTTCAACACAAAATTCACAATATAAATCAATCAATGGTATTTATATACTGCTTTTCAACACAAAATTCACAATATAAATCAATCAATGGTATTTATATACTGCTTTTCAACACAAAATTCACAAAACAGTTTACAGGCAAATAATAATAAAGCTAAATGGCTCCATGTCCCAAAAGGGCTCCCAATCAAAAAAAAAAAAATTCAGAACACCACCAGCAACTAGTGCAGGGGTGAACAGGGACAATTCCTCTCCCCCTGCTAAATATAAGAGGAATACCACTTGGAAAAGTGCCTCTTGCCCAATTAGCAAGGGCACCATGGTTTGTAGCATTGACCTGTGGAATGAAACAAGCATGTGCAGTGCTTCATACTATTGGCACTGGCACTGGCACACATTGTGGTTCCAATGTTATTAACAGCCCATTCTTATCCTTTCCCATCCCCATTGATTCAGCAGAGCCAAAATGGCAACCATTGCATGCGAGAGTGGGGTACAGTTGCAGAGGTCTTCTCTAGATAAGAGAAAATTGTTCACAAATGTGGGATTTGTCACATTATTTACACTGAATTATAGAGTAATCATACAGAAAATGAAAGAAGATTTAGAGGTGAAGTTCATTATTACAATCCTACTCTGCTAGCACCTCTACAATTAAAATGTTCATGCTACTCGTAGCCCAGTTCTAACAATAGAGACAGTAGTCCCACAAATATAAATAGGATACCAATTGTGTATGGAATGTGCAACTGATATAATTTTTGAGCTGTTGCTGTTAGAGGCCCACTGCAGCAGCCTACAACTGGTTCTAGTACAGGTAAGCTGATGTGGGGAGGTTCATGTGTGGGGAACAGGGAATATTGGGGGAAGAACTGGGGCAACTGGGGAGAGGAAAGGCAGTGGCACTCATATAATAATAATAATAATAATAATAATAATAATAATAATAATAATAATAATACATTTATTTATATACCACCTTTCTTAATATCACTAGATTTCTCTAATGATTGAACTCAAGGCGGTTTACATAGGCAGACTTTCTCACAAACCCGAAGGTTTTTACAATTTACAGAATGTTCTATCTTCCAAGAACAACACTCCTACAGATCTTTCTTTCTGGATTTAGCCTTCTTTCTTTAGCCACCCGTCTGTCGTCTGCTGGCTGATGAGGCTTCCCTGCTGCCACCAGAGATGCAGCTGATTTCAGCACACTCCTCCTCCCACGAGGCAGCTGAAACTCAGCTTGTAATCAGCCGCAGTTTCCAAGGTCTGCTGCTCGCAGAGACTTCAGGCAGTCCCGAGCTCACGACCTTGAGATCTTCAGGTGTTATCTTCGGGCAAACGGAAGCATTAACCCTCTCGGCTAAATCTTCTGCCGAGAGATTGGTGTTCTCCTCTTCTTAAAATCTTCTTGCCCCTTTTCATTTCTTGTATATACTCCTCCAAAATTGGTGGCATATGTCCACAGAGTCTCACAGGTGGTCTCAGGACTTGCATGGAGGTAAGTAAAAATATTTTAATTTCTATCCCATTTGCCTTCATGTTGCCCCCACTTCTATAGCATGCAGCTTGTGCTTTTTTTGCATACTAGCTTGTACTTACCCAGCATTGCCCGGGTATTTATGAATCCCAGGCTTCTATTAGACAGGAAAAGGAATGAATTCTATCTATAGTGTCAAATTGAAGTAATTTGATGTACAGGAAATTAAAAGTATAGGTACAGTATAAAAATTATAAAGTAAAATCTTTTACAAATTCAATATAATATAAATTTAACGGAAAACTTGATTATAAACAACATTTTTAGTTTCACATCCAGGAGCAAGAATACATAAATTCTTGGGTGCAAGCAACATAAAGTTGTCCGTGGGAGAAACATGTTGATCTCAAATCCACTCCGCAGTACTTAATAGACTGCCCCTGTGACTTGTTGATTGTGATTGAGAATGCAAGTCTCACTGGAAATTGAAATCTCTTAGTTAAAAGGGAGATCCATCGGAATGAGTGTTATCCGTGGGATACAAACTGTTTCACCCTCTCCCTTTCATGTTAAGCTAGTCGCTTTAATTACAGTACCCAGCATCTTCTTGACACACAGCCTTGTTCCATTGCAAAGTTTTGGCGGGTGGAGGTTCCGTAGTAAAATAATTGGAGATCCCACTGTAAGTCAAAGATGATGTGGTGGCAATGCAGCCAGATCAAGTGAGCTTAGGAAGTCTGATGGGAAATTGACAACCTCATAGGCATCTACTACAATATCGATAGACTTGTATTCAGTGACTACGCCTGGTAACATGGCAAGTATTTGATTGGAGTCCAAGACTGGGGCATAAGGATATCTAAAAATTTCCAGAAGGTTCTACAGAGTTCTACTCATTCTATTTGACTACACTTGGGGCTTAAATGCCATCGGGACTGTCACCAATCAGCTTAGCGACCCCGAAAACTACTTGTGCCAATCATATTGCTAGTGCAGGGCTGAGTTGAGCAGTTGCAGCTGCTGGGCTTACCCTGGGTTAAGGGGAGAAATGTCCCCATACCCTGGGGAGACCTGCAACAGCCAAAAAAGCAGTTGTTGCAGATAATACATTTAACTGGGAGGGTTAACTTGAAGATGTATTTTCAGTAGGCAACATAAATGTGCTTGAAATGGATTCTCACAACCACAGCTACCTCCAAATGAGGCGTTCCCAAGCTCTTCTCTCCCCTGTAAAACCTCTCTGAAGGTCTGCCTCCAGACAGCGATCCAGGACCTCAACCGCCTCCTCAGAATCAGGGGGAAAGGAGAGATAAAGTTGGGTGTCATCAGCATATTGATGGCACCCCACTCCAAACCCCCAGATGACCTCTCCCAGCGGTTTCATGTAGATGTTAAACAGCATGGGGGATAAGATGGAACCTTGCGGCACCCCGAACCTAAGAGGTCGGGGTGCTGAGCAAGCGTCCCCCAGCACCACCTTCTGGGATCTGTCAGCCAGGAAGGAGCGGAACCACTTCAAAACAGTGCCTCCAAGCCCCAACCCGGCCAGCCGACCCAGAAGGACACCATGGTCGATGGTGTTGAAAGCCGCCGAGAGGTCCAGCAGGACTAACAGGGTCGCACTTCCCCCGTCCATCCCCCGGCGCAGGTCATCCACCAAGGCGACCAAGGCAGTCTCCGTCCCGAACCCCGGCCTGAAGCCAGATTGGAATGGGTCCAGATAATCCGTTTCCTCCAGAACCCTCTGAAGCTGGGACGCTACCACCCGCTCAATCACCTTGCCCAGAAATGGGATATTGGAGACTGGCCGAAAGTTGTTTAAATTTGTGGGATCCAGGGAGGGCTTCTTCAGGAGGGGGCAAACCATCGCCTGCTTCAAAGCAGGCTGGAGCACCCCCTCCTTCAGAGATGAATTCACCACCCTCCCCGTCCACTCGGCCAGCCCTCCCCGGGCAGCTCTAATTGACCATGCCGGGCAAGGGTCGAGCGGGCAAGCAGCAGGTCTCACACTCCAGAGAATCCTGTCCACATCCTCAGGCTCTACAAGCTGAAAAGAATCCCAAATCGTAGGATAGACAGGTTCCCCAGGGACATCACTAGATATGCCCACAGCGGCGTCCAAGTCATGCCGGATCTGATCGACCTTGTCTGCAAAATGTTTAGCGAACTCGTGGACTTACTGGTGAATGTTTTCTATGGCAAATTTCAGGCTTGTGTTTCGGGGCGCAATCCTAACCTGGAGTTAGGCCAGCACAGTTAGGCCAGCAAAGTTTGGCCATAAAGTATGTCTGGACCAATCCCGGAGTCAGAGCGGCCAGCTTTCAGATGTGCACCATCCTCCCCGACTCTGAGAGTGGTCCAAATGCACTTTACAATAGCCTTTGTGCCAACTAAACTTTGCTGGCCTAACTGTGCCGGCCTAACTCAAAGTTAGGATTGCACCCTCAGTGTTATGACCAAGAGGACATTTGGCAAAGATATGACATTTGAAACCACTTTCCTAAATTTGGTGCAGATTCTCTGAGAAATAACTGAGATTTGGCATTTTAAAACATAATTTTCCAGATGCTGAAAAATTGTTCTTTAAAATACATAGTTATTTGCACAATTGTGATACATGGGATTTGTGCTTATGTTGTGTTCATGTGGAAACAACAGATGCACAAGTACAATGCTGACTTTTTAGTTTCTATTCCTCTTCTGTCATGCATTGTTGGGGTAGATCAACCTAAGGGAACAAAGCAGACTCCTAGCCGGCTTGTGGAGAGTTAATATTTCAGCCCTGAGACCAACGTCTTGCTCCAAGGCACCTTCAGCCTGGCCAAGCTAGCCCTACTTGGAGATATAGTGTGATGTGTGCTACTGTGTGCTGTGTATACCTACTGTGTGCTGCCCTTCCTGTGGGGAAGTGATTTTCAACTGGTGTGCCACAACGCACAGTATGCTACAAATGGTCCACAGGTGTGCTGCAGGAGTTTGGGGGAAGGGCCATTTATTAGTAGGGCCACTGGGGGATATAAGCCCCTCACCAGTAGCCCCTCAAATTGTCAATTGTCAAAAAAACAGTGTGCCTTAACAGTTTTAGCACCTTTTCAGCATGCCATGAAAAGCCTGCAAATTGCTGCTGTGAGGAGCAATCACCTCACAAACACACCCCTTAGCTGCTGCTACAATGGAACTTGACATGGTGCTCACAGCTTCAGTGCCTTCTGAGAAGGAAACCCAAATGCACCAATGGTTCAGCCTGCCTGCCCTCCACACAGTTTAGCTGGTCCTGCCTCATCCTTCACTTTACTTCAGGAAACACTTTGCTCACATGAACGTTTTCCCAGTTTCCCCAGGTAAAAGGTAGAGGTTTCCCCATGACCAAATGGTCTAGTCGTGACCGACTGTAGGGGGCAGTGCTCATATCCGTTTCTAAGGCTGTAGAGCCAGTGTTTGTCCAAGGACAAGCTTCTGAGGTCATGTGGCCAGCATGACTATACGCCATAGCGCATGTTACCTTCCCACTGAAGTTGTCCCTATTTATCTGTATTTTTAGGTGCTTTCAAACTGCTAGGTTGGCAGGAGCTGGGACAACCAACGGGAGCTCACTCTGTTGCATGGTCTCGAACTTCCCAACCTTCCGGTCAGAAAGCCCAGCAGCAGCGGTTTAACCCGCAGTGCCACCACATTCCCCCAGACACATTGGTAAAAAAGAATAATTAACCTAGGTGACCGTAAATGGCAGGGCACATCTTTTTCTCTCTGGCTTCTAAACAAAATAGCGAAGGTAGATGGAGGATTTATCTCTCCTTTTCTCCTACTTTAAAAAAAATCATAAATATTTCCAGTCTGACACAAGAGGAGGGAACAGGGGAAGCAAAATACCTGGGGCCTGGGCTTCCAGGGGGACTGGTCCACAACAAAACACTCTATACAGCCCAAAACAAATTTATTGCAAAAAAAATTTGGGCACCTCAATCTCAGCCTATCCAGGGCTGCATTTACTACAGCTTTAATCCACTTTCAGTGCACTACTATTGCCCAATGCATTCAGGAGATCGTAGGAAGGGAAGGGGCCCAATCAGGCCTCAGATCCAATTCCAGCTCTCAGTGGTCCTGCATATTTCTCTCTTCTTCTCCCTTCCCCTTTTTGGAACTAGCTGGCTGATTTTTTTGTTCTGAGAGTTATATCCTACTTTATCACAAGTCATATCAAGCCGGCAAACACTAAAAACATGTAGCTAATTTAAAACAATGCAACATAATGAACACCCAGTCTCCTGCTTGTGGGGTTCCTGGAAACATCTGCCTGGTGACTGCGAGAAACAAGAAGCTGGGCCAGATGGACTGTTGGCCTGGTCCAGCAGGGCTCTTCTTACGTTCTTATGAATTAAGTCACACTGAGTGAGAAAGCCAAGATAGAAATGGAATCATTAAAAAAATATAAGGAAAGGTGCACTGTGTACCCAAAAGGACATACTTTGCATGGATATCCATGTTACAAGCGTGCGCAGCTTTGCTCATGCCCAGAGGTGGTGAGGTGAGGTGCCAGTGGAATGTTTGAAAACAACAAAAGTAGCAATTCAAAGTACATATGCCTGTTCCTTATAGCTCCTCTCTGGTTATCTCTTTCTGATTTTGCACAGTTTTAGGATCTCTCTTTCTCTGTCTTCTGCCCTCAAAACTCCCTCAGTGGCAGCCTATGCATATTTACACCAACTGTGCTTTCAGTGGGGGTTACCCCCTGGCAAATATTCATAGAGGAGCCGCCTTGCGGTGCAAGGCTAGGCATATCTACTCATAAGTAAGTTTCACTGAGCTCCATGGAAGTTACTCTCAGATAAGCATACATAGGATTGCAGCCTCAGGTTCTTCTTCTCCAGATTCTTCCTCTGGAGAAAAACGTGGATACACAAAATAAGTAAAAAGTGAAAGCAATAAGATTTCTTCAGCAAAAGTAAGGAAGCAGGGAGAAAAAAACTCAATTTGAATATTTGGGCATTTACGTATTTCTCAGATAAATGTATATGCTGTCTATCACTTCTATAAAGCACATGTTTCAAAAAAGGCTGACAGGATCTTTTAAAAATCAGGTTACAAATAAACCAAAGTCATGTAATGTGTATAGGAGAGAGAGTGTGTGTGTACTGTATTTGGGGGAAAAAAAGAGGGTTTTTTTAAACAGGAGGTTTAGTTGAGAGTGTTAAAGCCTCTGTTTGCCTGAAGATCACCAGTCCGAAGGTCACCAGTTTGAGAACACCGGAAGCTTCCGTGAGCGGCAGACCTTGAGAATTGCGACTGATGAGAGCTGAGCTGTCCTTACCTGCCTGTGAGAGAGGAGTTGTGCTTGGCCAGCTGTTTCTTTGGTGGGAGCAGAGAAGCTGTCTATCAGCCAGCAGGAAGGCAATTGTGCAGCCAGAAAGAAGGACTAGACCACGAAAGTTCCATCTAATCTGTATGTTGCTGTAGTTCTTGAAAGACAGAACTTCTTTTGAATTTGTAAAAAACCCTTGGGGGTTTAAGAAATAAAGACTGCCTATGTAAACCGCCTTGAATTAAAGTCAGAGGAGCAATCTAATGACCAAAGAAAGGCGGTATATAAATACTTTTTTTTTTTTTAAAAAGGCTACGGAGTCCATTGACCGAACATCATTTACAACTGTTATTGGAATGGAAAGTGTACAAAGAAAACTTTGTTTGATTTTGTTATCGTTGTATAGTCTTGGGGGGGCGGGGCGTAATTACTGCGGATGTCATGAAGAGCTCCTGCACTGTACTGTTGGGAAAAACGGCAGAGAGAAAATGTGGGGAATCCATTTTTTAAAAAGACTTTCTGCTTGACATATAGGAGACCCCAGGTGCGTTCTGGCAGGCAGCGTTGCTGACGCGTATGCTCAGTGATGGCACTTACTGCTCTGCGGCAGTTGGAGTTTTAAGGGCTTCTCCAAATGGTCATTTTATCGTCTGCTAAGAGTACAGTTGTCTCTCTAGTGTTGCAGAGTATCCAGACACTGTTATCAAACACAGTCGTGCTGTTGCGAGGAAATTGAATCCCTCCAATACCCAAACCGGAATGTTTTGTTGCAAGGAAAATATGATTCCCCTTGCTCAGCTCAGTTGTGTATTGTAATGCTTAGGCAAGGACCACAGACCCCGGTTGGTTAGTCCCTGTGGCGCATCTGTCATAAGCAATAGCATTAGATGAGATTTTAAAATGTGGTTTCTAGAATTATATATACAGGCGTGCCCTAGTATCCAGTGATTCGGTATCCAAGGTTTCAGTTATCCACAGATACCATAGATACTGGGACACCAATTAAAAAGATAGGGGAATATAAAACAAATCTCTTTTTTTATGTTATTGCAGCAAAACCACTGATGTTTCCCTATCTTTAAAAAGGCATCCCTAGTATCCACAGTTTCAGGTATCCACGGGAGGGTCCGGAACGGAATCCCAGAGGATACCAGGGCATGCCTGCATATTTCCCTGGTGCAGGAAAGCCGTTGAGGTTTTGAAATGAAGTGGAGCTATGGAGGATTGGATGTGGGCTAGTCTAGTGTTTCTTAAACTGTGGGTCAGGACCCACTAGGTAGGTCACAACCCAATTTGAATAGAATAGAATTTTATTGGCCATACATGGAATTTTGCCATACATGGAATTTTACTTCGGCCCAAAAGCTCTCATACTGTATACCTTAAACTAATAAGTAATACCATCACGTTAACAAGCCCCCACTAACTCTAAACTTATCCAAATCAAAATTTCAGGTAGGTCGTGTTGCATCTAGCACATCTATCATTGAAAATATGGGCAGATAGGACACTGGAAAGAGGGAGGGCTGTGTAGTTATTCTACTTGTGTCCAGGTTGTAAATAGGAGTTTTTTTCCCCTTTCTGATTCACTTTGCTATTGGAAAATGGCTGAGAAATAACCCAATTTATTGCTTCATTCTCAGGAAAGCAGCAGGCGCCACCATCAGAATGATGTCACTGTCGGGCATGACATCACTTCCAGTAGGTCTGGACAGATTGTCATTCTAAAAAGTGAGTTCCAGTGATAAATAGTCACTCCAACACTGGGTTAGTCAATTGCAACTGAATCTGGCAAGACAGTGGTTCTGTCAATCAATAGGAGACCTGATGTGGGGGCGGGGGGGGGGGAGGTGTCCTGCAGCCTGTTCTAGATGGTTTGCACCATCCCTGATGGAGCAGATTTGGCATCTGATGATGCTCCTGGACCCAGAATTGGACTTAGAATCTCAAGTGGCAGCTACGTTTCCAAAGTGTTTTTCCCTTGCTTTAATTGAAGCACCAGCTACAGTCTTTATTGAAGGAAACTGACCTCGCTACACAGTGATCCACACCTAGGCCACATCTCGTTTGGACTTCACTTGGGGCTGCCCAAGAAGATTGCCCAGAAACTTTAAGGAGCTTTGGGGCCAGGGGAGGCAGGACTGCGCAGGGGGAGGGCAGGATCAGGCCCAGGAGGGGGTGGAGGCAGTGGCAACTTCTGCCACCATATTCTGTGCTTCCTCTCTGGCCAAGAAGCCCAACATGGGCCTCCTTGATTCGGTGCCTGCTCAATAGTGGGCACAGAGCTGATTAGACCCATTGCCACTGACTGTGTTATACCCTTACCCTGTGGAGAACTCCAGTGGCTTCCTGGTGGTCACAGGAATCAGCGGCAGCCATTTTGGCTCCATTGGAGCCCTGAGCTGGAAATATAGGATTGGGCTGTAGGTCTTCAATGGTTTAGTGAGGGAAATTTTTAGAAGGGATAACTAGCCTAAAAAGAGAAACAGGGCTACTGTGTTCCCCATACCATGGGTGACTGCAGGCAAGTATGAGTGTCTGCTACTACACATCTTTGTTGCACAGCTTGTATGGTTTATGAGTGCCAGGAAAAATTGCATTGCATATGCATGAGCACTGCATTCTTGCTATGAGAAGAGCCCCAAGGAAAGTACACTGGACCAGCTGTCTAATTCAGTGTCCACTTTCATTTTTATAAATGGCTTTTCCCTCAGGACAGAAGTCATATTTCCCTAGGAGAGGACAAACCATTTAACCTTTTAATTACCAGAGAGAGGGGGGAGAGATAGGGCCTTGGACTATGAGCAGTTTTAAGTGAGTCTATCTCTTGTCATTCAGTGCTCTTCAAAAGGCTTGTTCTGTCTGAGCGCTTCAGAAACAACTGCAGCACATTCTCTCAAAAAGTTGCTGTGCCTCTCGATGCCAGATGCTCCCCGCCTTCACCAGCCACGCCATCTCCACAGTCATCACAACAGGAGCCAATCAATTCCCAACTGCTACACTCCAATCCAAGCTGCTGCCTTTCAAATAAGGATTCCAGGGTTACTCCTAGCAACCTGGTGGGCCTAGATTTCTCACCACGTGCCTCATTTAATGGTTACTGATGAGGTTCGTGCATACCTGTACTGATCAAGCAAACGTTATGGAAACGACGGTGTTATGGAAAAGCAGATTAGAAGGGAAAGATTTGGCATAGGGGTTTGAAGGAGTGCGTTAGCAACTATTTGATGGGCGTTGTTGGACACAAATGGGTGGATTATAAAAGCAGGAACCACTGGCAGAATCACTCTAGTGCATCAATTTCAACCTTTTTTATATCACTGCACACTGACAAGTTGCTAAAATTGTCAAGGCACAGCATCAGTAACTGGACAATTGACAAGGCACACCATGCTCCGGTGAGAGGCTCAGATACCCCACTGGCCTTACTGATAAATGACTCTCCCCTTAACTTCCATGGCACACCTGCAGCCTGTTCACTGCACACCAGTTTGCCATGGCATACTGGATGAAAATAGCTGGTCTAGTGGCTTAGAAACTGAACTGTAAATGAGGAAGTCCTGTTCAACTTTCCCTGGGCTGACTGGACAAGGGAATTGGCAGGTAGAGCTGGGCTTTCTTGACAGGACCTCCCCCCCCCCACATAAGGCAGAGTGAAGCAGGGCAATGCCAGACTGGCAGAATTGGAGGCAGAATTGAATTGCCATGGCAATTCCATAATGCTGGTAGCTCTGCCGAGCCAAGAGCACCACTCTAGCCTAACTCTCTCATCCTCGCCCTGCTTCCTCTTCCACCTCCTCTCCCTTCCTGCTTTCAGGCACCATGTCCCAAGAAATCACAGGAGGGCATTTCTGCCCACACAGAAGGCAGGGAGGAAAAATTGAGCCACATCATTGGAAGCTGAGGTTAAAGGAGGTGGAAGCATCGGCGATGTTAGGGCTACAGTGTGTTTCTCCTCTGTATGCCTTTGCTTAGCTACTGCCAGAAACCCTCTCACCCACCCAGGAGAGACTGGGATTCTCTGGTCTTATTAGAGACTATGTACAACTTTTTGGCTCTTCCATTATTGGCTTGTCACTCCAGACTATTTGGAGGGTATGATGCTTTAGCCAGTTTGGTCACACACGTACACCTGCTACCCCATGAGCATCAGGCTCAGCAGAGTCCATGAGGGGTCAGAGCTGGCAACTCCCCCTTTGCATGTTCAGAGCTGAAGGCCTCAGGTTATGGAGGAAGGGGATTGCATCACCCCTTTACCCACTTGGGCCTCCCTGTAGTCTCACAGGGAGCCAGCCTCCTCACCACAACTGACCTTCATCCCTGGCCTGCTCCTATCTTATAATGGGTTTGCTGGCCCCCTCTGGACCTTCCCAGGTATGCTAAAGATCATTTGCAGCATCCTGCCCTCCTTCTACCCCTTGCTCCCTCAGTCACCTTATTTTTCCTTGTACTCCACTCCCGATTGCTCCTGTCCTCCACAGCCAGAGACTGGGCAGCGCAGCGCAGCCCGCTCGCTTCCTTCAGCTCTGCTGGTTTGGTGACTGCAGCAGAAGGGACGGGCCACCTGGCCCTTTAGCCAGAGGAAGCCAGGCTGGTGGCCTCCGCTGTGGGGCAATCACCCCCAGGTCCCGGCAGGCTCTCACTGCCACCAAAATCTTTTGGCCAAGGACTGCAACCTCAAAGCTTGGGGAGGGGAGCACTGCAATCCAGCATTTCCTTGAAATCCTTTCCAGGGGGTGACATATAAGCATAGATTGTCACTGATGATCTACATCTTAGGGAAGGGATGCTCAAATGGGGGAACAGACAGTCGCTGGCTGACTCCTCCAAGAAAGGAGCCTGCATTAAAAGAGGGTAGGGCATCAGGGGAGAGAGGACCTGCTAGAAGTGTATACGTATTAATGCAAATAAACTGTAGCCTTTTCATAATCCACCCCACGTCTGGCAATATCTAGATTTTTAAAAGCAGTGAGCCTGCAGGGTGTGCATCACTTCTAGCTGTGAGAATTCAGATCTCCAGTATATTATACTATACAGGCATTTCATATTTACGTGGCAATCACAGCCACACATACCTATCGCTGTAATGGCAGCTTTGTGTTCTTTCTAAACCACATTGGGGGAGGAAAATATGTCTTTCCTCCAGAAAAAATCATCACTAAAAATGTATGCAAGGAATGTCCAGATGGAGCACAGACAGACCCCCTAGCTCTCTTAGGACGCAATCCTAACCTGGAGTTAGGCCGGCACGGTTAGGCCAACAAAGTTTGGCTGGCACAGGGGACACCATAAAGCGTGTTTGGACCACTCTCAGAGTCAGAGGCCAGCACACAGATATGCACCTTCCTCCCTGACTCTGAGAGTGGTCCAAACGTGCTTTATGATGGCTCGTGTGCCGGCCAAACTGTGCAGGTCTAACTCCAGATTAGGATTGCACTCTTAGTTTCACCTTGACGGGGCGCACGGATGGTATCAAGCGCAAGATGCAGACTGGCGTAAGCCCTCCAAGTACCTAACTGCAGAGGTGTACAGACCCACTTGCTCTACCTGGGACAGAGTCCCCTTTTGTTCAGAGATGCAGACAGAGGCAAGGTCCACAAAGCTAAAGGTTCAGGCTTCTTCATAGCATAAGGATTCCATGCGGGAATCAACACACAAAAGTAGATTAGCTTGCAGTACATACAAGTAGAACACAGTGGTACAACACTGGATGAAAGCTTCACCTGTGGCACAGTCCAGACAGAAACCAAACACAAAGTCCTCTGTTCCTGCACAGAAGTCTTCTGCTTGAACAGGTCCTCTCTGGCACACAGTCCTCGTGCTCTTCTCTCTGCCCGGGTCCAGCCTCAACAGCAACGGTTCCCCAAACAGATAGTCATAAGGAAGAACACACGCAACGAGCGACTAACACAAAGGAAGGAAGTAACAGCAACAAGAGCACACAGCAAGTGGCAAGCTAGACGCTACTAGGAGCTCAAAGCTGGAGGCAAGAAGCTACAAGCCAGTAGGGCAGCGCTTCACTCTCATCTATAAGCCACTCATGTCTTGATTGCTTACAGGTGGTAGAAAAAACACCTGCCGGCTGCACCGGGAGAACTGGCTCCCTTAAAGCGACAAAATTCCTTTTTGCTTCTTTCTGCAGCCTGACACACCTCTGTGTTTCTGGAGAACTGGAACAAATGGGTAGAGTTCACAGAATATGGGCAGCCAGGGCTAATTTGCATTTATGAAGCTGAATTAAATCCCCCACCCGAAGCAGCTGTGTTTGCTCTTCAGTTTTAAGATTGGGTGATAGGCATGAAGACCATGGGAAAGTCACATGGAAACAGGTTGTAAGAAATCAGTGTTCCCTCTCAGCAGGCATCCATATCGTGCGTGCTGCTTATGAGACAGAGCGCAATCCTAACCTGGAGTTAGGCCAGCAAAGTTTGGCCAGCACAAGGGACACCTTAAAGTATGTTTGGACCACTCTTGGAGTCAGACAGGCCAGCACACAAACGTGCTCCATCCTCCCTGACTCCAAGAGTGGTCCAACCGCACTTTAACCTGAATACTTGTGCCAGCCAAACTTTACTGGTATATCTCTGCCAAGCCTAACTCCAAGTTAGGATTGTGCCTAAAGGTATAACAGGGCTGTGACTAAGTGGGCTTCATCTGTCTAGCTCTCTAAAGCAACATAAATTGGCCCCAGCTGGTCATCCAATTTTGTGTGAGTAAATACATTAGCAAAGTAATTGTAGCAGGCTGAGTAAATCAGTGGTATCTGCATGCCAGCACAGGTAAAGCCTGATCTTTTCCCTCCTGCTCATATAGTCCTTCGATCACATGCCATTGTCAATTTCAGACCATGCCTAGCAAGGGAGCACAGAGGTGTGCAAAAAATAAAGGTGAACAAGTGAGCAAGCAAAGCTTTGCTCTCACACAGTGGCGGTCCTACCGTTATCGTGGGGGGGGGGCAAATGCCTCAAGCACCAGGCTGATCGAGCAGGGGGTGGCAATGAGGCAGCTCACCCCTTGCTGAGGCAAGCTGCAGGAGTGGAATTTGCCCCCCTTGACTGCCCTTGCATTAGAACAGCTCCAAAATGGAGCCTGGTGTGGTGTGGGGGCATGGCAGGGGCCGCCCAGGGGGTGAGGAGCCGGCTCAGGGGGCAGCCTCCTTGGACCTTGCCCCGGGGTGTGTCCGTGACTGTTCTCACATGTATTGGTTCTTGATAAAAAAAAACCTTGCTGTGTATTTCCTTCTTTGGGGCACACCACTATATCACTAAGAGCACAATCCTATGCCTGTCTACTCAGAAGTAAGACCCATTGTGTTCAATGGGGCTTACTCCCAGTAACATTTTGTAGGATTGCAGCCTAAGAGCGCAATCCTAATCTGGATGAGGCCAGCACAGTTAGGCCAGCACAGTTTGGCCTGCACAATGTCCACTGTAAAGCATGTTTGGACCACTCTCAGAGGCAGGGAGGATGGCTCACGTCTGTGTGCTGGCCTCTCTGACTCCGAGAGTGGTCCAAACATCATTTATGGTATCCCTTGTGCTGGCCAAACTGTGCTGGCTTAACTGTGCTGGCCTAACTCCAGGTTAGAATTGCACTCTTAGTTAAGGTGCACAAAGCAGGTCTATGTATGAAATTTTAAAATTGGAAATACAAAACACTGGGATGCATTTGCCTTGCAACATGAGAAGCCTTCAGTGCTCTTGAACAACATACAGCTGCAAGGAAAGATGCAACTGTGGATTCTCCTATCCTCACTTCCTCACTGTGGCCCTATGGGTGCCTTCATCTCCTACGTGTTGTGGTGTAAAATGACAGGAATGGTAGGTTGCATCCTGGCAACTCCATTACAGAGGTTAAAACAGTTCTGCATCCAAATGAAAGGAGAATATTAGTGCTGAAGAATTAATCATGAGGGGAAAGGGTAGATTCCTTATTATGTTATCAGTATTCATTAAAGAGGAATTTAAGGTCATGATGACTCTAAGAGCAATTTTTGATGCAGTAAAAAATGGGAGTGCAATTGACTTGTGCTTCCTGATCTCCATCTGAGAGTTTTCCATCTGATCCTCCCTTATTTCTCCAACTTCCTCTGCACTCTGGCAGGGTGGATATAATCTAATATTTTTTACTCAAAATCTGTCATGTGCATCTCCATCTCCCCAACAATAAGAAATATGAGAAATAGGAAATGAAGAGATCCATTATGTTGTCTCTTTGCTTCCCCCATCTGCCTGCATGCACACAGACACAGATTCTCATCTGAAATAGCTCCAACATGCCCAGTATACATACAAAACATATATAATGAAGGCATCCAATTCTAGCCTGTTTTTCAACATACCTTCTTTTTTTAACCCTGCTCAGATGATAACTGTATACTTGCTGCAGTACATCTTCTCTCTGTTTGGGGACATCAGGGAGAGTTGACCTGCATGCCCTTTTATTTTGTCCAAACTGTACGACAGGGATTTCATCTCTTGAGAATTTAATGTCCCCAAATCAAAGGCTTCAGGTATCATTGACAAAAGATTGCTTCAAAAACAGCCATGTATCAGGGGACTTAAAGTACATAAATAGCTTGCACAATACAGAGTGTGTCAGTTCCATCCTGTATTTTTAGATGTAAGGGTATTGCTAGTGATGATGACAGTGGAGTCATTCCCCCATACTGCAAGCACAGTGATCTCATCAGTTAAGAATACATCTTCAGGAAAAAAAAATCTAATATTATTGTAGTTGCAGCCAAAATGTGCTAAAATTGCTTCCTTTAAAAAAAAACCACACACACATTGTTCAACCACGAGTGATTTTCTTTCTATCTGCTTAACTCCTTTCATATCTCATGTGATCATTAAACACACCTTGAAGGAAGTAGAGTTTCCGTCCACTAGCCATGTAATGCCCCCTGACCTCTATGCACCGTAGCAGATACCAAAACAGTCTCTACACATGTATGGTTTTGCACCTCTTTATGTAATCATCCATGCAATCAGGAATCCTGATCCCAAAAAGTTCCCAATCACATAAACATCCGCTATGTGTGGCCTCAGTAGTAGCTCCACTGGGCAAACTGGGGCTCAGGTTAAGGGAACAAATGTTCCCTCCAGCTGACTCAGGCTGCAATCCTATGCAGACTTTCCTGGGAATAAACCCAACTTAACAGGGGATGTGGGGGCACAGCGGGTTAAACTGCTGAGTTGTGAGCTTGCTGACCTTGAGTGAGCTCCCGTTGCTTGTCCCAGCTCCTGCCAACCTAGCAGTTCGAAAGCATGTAAAAATGTGAGTAGATAAATAGGTACCACTTCGGTGGGAAGGTAACGGCATTCTGTGCGCCTCGGTGTATAGTCATGCCGGCCACATGACCGCAGAAGCCTGTCCAGGACAAACACCGGCTCTTTGGCTTAGAAACGGAGATGAGCACCACCCCCTACAGTCGGTCACAATTAGACCATTCAGTCGTAGGGAAACCTTACCTTTTTAACATAATGGCACTTACTTCTGAGTAGACCCACCTAAGATTGAGCTCCCAACTTGAGCATTGCATATAGCATGGGCCTTGCAGCTCTGCTGTACCAGTGCTAAATAGGACTGGGCAGCCCACTGTACAAATGAAGAGCCAATCTGTCTTCGTATGTGCCCTTTATGGTGCAACTTGGGTGTGCCTTAAGTGTACCAGATTGAGGCCATAATGATTGTGGATGGTGTTTCTTTTTATTTAACTTCAGAATGACCATGCCTTTCCCTCTAAGATGGCTGTATCCATTCATTTCTACAAACTTCTTTCATATCAAACCAAACTTAGTATTTGACCCCTTATTAAAGGTAAGGGTTTCCCCAAGTCCGAATGGTCTAGTCGTGACCAACTGTAGGGGGCGGTGCTCATCTCCGTTTCTAAGTCTGTAAAGCCAACATTTGTCCAAGGACAAGCTTCCATGGTCACATGGCCAGCATGACTATACACTGTAGCGCACTGAATGCTGTTACCTTCCCACCAAAGTGGTACCTACTCACATTTTTACATGCTTTCAAACTGCTAGGTTGGCAGGAGCTGGAACAAGCAATGGGAGCTCACTCCATCACGTGGTCTCGAACACCCAACCTTCTGGTCAGAAAGCTCAGCAGCAGCAGTTTAACCCGCTGCACCACCACAGCCCTTGACCCCTTATTAGTGACCTTTAAAAATAATATATAAACAAGTCCAAAGTAAAACAAACATTTCCTTTTATTTCCAGTTCCAACAAAATAGTCAAAAGACGGCAATAGCTAGTTCATGTTAACAGTAATTTTAAGAAGAAATGTACACAGAACCCAAATCATCGTTCGCAGAATTGGGGTCACAAATAATATACAGCTGTCAACAGCCTATTCAGGTAAAAATGCCAGAAATTCATTAATTACTTCAAGTTTTTGAGTCTTCTTCACAAGACTTTTTTTAAAAAAGAAACCTAGACATTTCCTCTACACAATGCCTTTCAAAATTAAGGACAAGAAATGAAAATAACTTCATGTACCCAGGAAAAAACAGTGTATTCTTCAAAATTGCTTCAATTATAGTAAAGAATAGATCTGTACCACTGTTGTCCTTTCATGAGTTATTTTTGGAAGTGCTGCAAATTAACCTAAAGTATCCTTTACACCAGTTAATGTGTGAACAATTGTTAACTGCTTTGGGATATAAGGAGAAGAAATAAATCTAAGACCAACCCAATATAACTCCCAGTATTGCCAATATTCACTCCAGTCTTCCAACAAACAGGTTTCATTTTATCCATACAGACTTTTGAGCAGTGTTCTTCAACCTTGGGGCCAGAACCCCAATGACGTTGCAAGGCCTCAGTTGAGGGGGTCATAGCAACTTACAAAAATGAAAAAGGTTGAGGACCACTGGACTAGAGCACCACAAGGTAAAGAGTGAAGCATCTGATAGACCCCTTCAGATACCAGGAGATTATGTCTCAGTCCTTAGCAATTGTGCTAAAATAGCTTTTACTAGTGTCAGGTTTTATGGCAACTTTTTTGGCTCTCTCTAGCAAGAATATTTGGCTATGGTGAACGATGCTAGGAGGGTGTAATGAGGATGGGGAATGGGCAGCAATGGTTGGGGGTGGGTAGTTAGGGTCTTGGGAGGGAGGAAGTATCAACAGTGGGTCCACAGTCTCATACTCTATTTATTTAGTTATTGTCACAGCATGAAAAAGGTTGAAAACAATTGCTTTAGGATATCCACCCAGTGATGTCATGTAGGGGGTACGCGGGGGTATGCGAGTACCCGTTCCTAGGATTACGGATGGTCCCGCCCATTCGCCCACCCACTCATCGACTCCATCGGCGCTCCGCTCCGTCTCCTGCAACGTTTGAATTTCCTGCACGTTTGAGTTGCCTGGCAGCGAGCGGAGCGGAGCGGAGCGAAGCGAAGCGAGGGAGACCGACGGCAGCAGCAGCGTGAGCAGGTAGGCTGCCTGGGGCTCCCTCTCCCGAGGAGGCGCAGCGGTTCCTGGGGGGGATTTTGGAATTTGTCTCCAAAAGATTTTGGAATTGCTGAAATGAGCTGGTGGCTTTTTAAAACTTGCCTTGCCTTCTCAAGCCAGGCCAGGCCTTGCCTTGCCTTGCCTTGCCACTGAAAAATGAGCTGCTCAGGGGTTGCTCTCGAATACTTTTGGAACTGTTGGGACACTTTAACATGATGCCAGGCCTCCTTAACATGTTCTGGGGGTGCTGTGGAATACTGTTGCAACTGTTGGGTCAGTTTAAAATGGTCTGAGGCCTCAAAAAGGGCTTTTTTCATGTCACTTCCTGCCATGACATCACTTCCGGCTTATGACATCACTTCCAGTGGGCGGATCCCAACACGTTCCAATCAAAAGTGAGTACCTGTTCTTAAATTATTTAGATGACACCACTGTATCCAACATACAGAAGATTTTCAATGTCACCCGATAAGATGCCATCAAGTTGATAGGCTCTTAACGTTGCTCTTCCACCAACCAAAACAAAATGCTATACCCAACCAATCAGACTCAAGAGAAGTCTAAATCTGAACAATAACAAAATTTGTGGAAGATCGATTAGCAGGAATATTCAATGAAACTTTTGATCTAGGCATAATCCTGAAATCTACTGAGAAGGTCATGAGCAACCACGTATCCTGTTTGAATAAAATGATGCTGACCTTCTCATCAGGTCTCCCACTGCTTTCAATTTTAACAAGGTTCAGACCTCAGAATATAAGGGCCTAATCCAAGGGCCAACTCTCCAATGCCAATGCAGCTGCATCCCCTTACCTTGAGGAAGCCTCTGTGACTGTCCCTCCATCCCAGGATGCAGTATGTGCCTTTATTGGCATGGCTGCAACAGCAGGGGAACATTGGATAGCATTGGACCCACAGAAGAAGTAAAAGGAAGCACAAGGGGGTTCCTCCACCCACCCACCCACCCACCCCCAAAAACTTAGCTTATGGAGTTCCCTTCTTCACCTCTTTTAATGTTGAGTATAATTTATCACAACATCACTGTGCGCTTTCCCCACTTCTGCTCAACATTATTGGCAACCGCTCACTGATGAGGAAATGCAGAACATAGGATAACACGAAGATGCAGGTTTAAATTGTACTACAGGTTTATGTTACAGAAGAGGGAGGTTTAGATGAAGCTGTCATTTTTAATGCCAGACCTGTGTTTCTTATAAGGCTTAGTAAGGCTCAGTATCCTATAAATCAGCCATTCTCAAACCTTTTTAGTCCTGTGACCCACTTTTTAGAATGCCAATCTGTCCGGGACCCACCAGAAGTGCTGTCATGGCCGGAAGCGCCATCACTGTGCCACCAGAGCATGCTGCTTTTCTGAGAACGCAGCAATAAGTTGGATGATTTCTCAGCCGTTTTCCAATAGCAAAGTGAATCAGAAAGGGGGGAAGCCTATTTACAACCTTGACACAAGCAAAATAACAACATGGCCCTTCCCCCTTTCCAGTGTCCCATCTTCGCATATTTTCAATGCTGACTGCCCTAGGTGCTATGTGACCCACCTGAAATTGGCTCACAACGCACCTAATGGGTCCTGGCACACAGTTTGAGAGCGCAATCCTCAAGTTGAGTTAGACCGGCGTAAGCTAAGACAGCAAAGTTTGGCCAGCACAAGGGCCACCACAAAGCATGTTTGGACCACTCTTGGGGTCAGGGAGGATGGCACACCTCTGTGTGCTGGTCTCTCTGACTCCGAGAGTGGCCCAAACTTACTTTACGGTGTCTCTTGTGCTGGCCAAACTTCGCTGGCTTAGCTTATGCCAGCCTAACTGAGTTTAGGATTGCAGCCTCAGAAACACTGCTCTAAATGCAGTGCTCTTTTAAATGCACTGAATGCTCTTTTTCTGTTTTACTTACATATTTTGTTTTCCTTACATACTTCAAGACAGAAGTATTGAAGAAATTGAATTTTACCGTGTATGAATATACTCCAGCCCAAATTAAGCACTCTTAAACCCAATTGATTTCTGAGGAACAAATATAAACACGTGCTTCCATTTTTCCTAGCAAATCAATGATTAAAAAATGCACAACTTTGGCTGGAAAATGCATTTAATGTTACCCATTGTGAACAAAATGTTTCTTGGGCCATAAGGTTACAAATTTGAATGCATGATGGATAAAGTACGGTTGCAGTGGATCTGGCCACAGTCAATTGGTGCCAAATATAGCTACAAGGATATTAGTTTGGATGGATAGGAGGGAACATACCTTGCCAATGCTTAAAGAGCTTCATTAAGTACCACTTTGGTTTCAATCACAAGTAAAAGTGTTGCTTTGTCCTATCAAACTCTGGAAAGCCTGGGGCCAGGGAATTTAAGGATCACCTGCTCGCATATCAAACTGCCCAGCTGTGAAAATCTTCACTGGAAATCCAGCTCTGGTTACTTCCATCTTCAGAGGGGCAGTGGGTGCCTACTAGAGATAAGCCTTCTCAGTGGGGTGACAATGGCACTCACTCCCTCTCCACTCAGACATTTAGCATAACCCCACACCCAGGCATTTAGTAGTGTTTCAGCAAACACTTGCTGACTGCTTTCGCCACTGTTTTTCTATTGATCATTGTGAACATTTGCCATCGTTGATAGTTTTATTGCATTCAAAGTTATGTGGGAATTCACCCTGAGAACACTCCGCCAGAAGGCTGGGCACCATTATTGCAAATAAATGAACATATAATAGATCAGGATGTCATGAACAATGGCTGGTTGCACGGTATGTGCCAGTGACATATCTTGAAATACCTTTCCCCTCTGACAGCATTACCATAGACTTGATATTTGTTTAGAGGCTGTGTCATGGGTTCCATGGGGGCCGCTGATGGGGTTGGGCTTGTACTCACTTTGCGGTGGACCCAATCCCGGGAAGGCCGAGGTAAAACAGGCACGAGGCGTGAAGATTGGCGTCTCAAGCGGTTTAATGTGGTAAGAGCCTTCACATTCATGAATACAAGCAATATGAATACGTTCACTTCACGGGAGACCAAGTGTTAGCAGTGGGCTTTGTGCCCCTTTGTCACACTGACCGGCGGCGGCTCGTCCAGGTAGGTCCAGGTAAGTGGGGTGCGGGTAAAGGTGGTTGGATGCTGGTGGATCCCCAGGCCGCTCCGAGGTCCAGGCTGGGCGCAGGGGGGTGCAAACCCCAATGGGGGAGTGCTAGTGACCAGGACCCTGGTGCCGGGGTCCATGGGTCTGGACTGCCCGTTGGTGGAAGGTATGGCCCGGGGTCCTGATAACCCCCCAGGACCGGGGCCCGGGAGTCCCCAGAAGCGTGAAAGGCCGAGACAAGGCCGGGCGCCCAACCTGCTCTGCTTGAGGCTGCCCTGCGGTCCCTCTTGCCCCAGGAGGCAGAGCCCTCCTTCCCCATGCTGGTTGGGCTTCTTATGAACCCGCCGGCTTGAGGAGGAGGGTGGATCCCCCTTAGCCCCTCCCCCCAGCCAACAGCTCATCGGAGCTCGGCCCGCATGCCGGCGCCAGCGATGACATCATCGCCAGACGCCGGTGCATCCAGAGGCCCACGTGCTGGCGCCCCGGGCTCTCCCGGCCTGGCACCGCTCTGCACGGCCTCCCCGGCCCCGCCCCGGGGGGTCGGGCTGCGCGGGGACTGCCGCTGGGCCAAGCATTCCCCTCCCCGGAGCAGCTGCAGGGACCGGCGCGCCGCTGCTGCGCCCCGGCTTGAACGGGGCGCTGCCTTCGGTCCTGCAGCGTCGCGGGACCACCCAGGAGCTCCCCAACAGCCCCGTGGCTCCCGGTAAGTGCCCCCCTTGCTCGGCGCTGCCATCAGGGGGGGCAGATCCGGGGTGACAAGCTGCTTAAAGTGTTTGGTGGTATTATTATTACTGCGTCATCACTGAAAATGGCTATGTACACAGAAAGAAGGGAAAGGGAAAGCGCCCGCCCCGAGACACTTACTGTCTAAATATTGACAGAAGGGAAACGACAAAGGAAGAGGAGGGAAATGAAGGCAGAGGAAGAATATGCTATTGTTTTAGTGCAATTCAATCCTTTATCAGCATAAAATGTGTTAGTTACTCACGTGCTTAAGCTTAGTGACAGTATAGGAGGAGGACTGGGGGTGTTATAATAATGATATTGCATTGATAACAACTGAAGGCATTGAATTCATTTTTGGAACAAACACAGCCAATCGGGGACCATTCAGTTCAGTTTCCATGTCATCTGAAATGAACACAATGAGCAATGGGCACATGGGGTTCATGTTTGGAACCTCATTCATTACCAGTTCATGATGGTGCTGTGTTTGTTGTTAAAATAAGAATTCTTACCTCTACTTGGTTTTGGCCACTGAATGTGTTGGTAACAGCCAGGGCTGAAATGTGCCACCTCCAGCTGGAAATCACCCTGCTGCCTGCAATGTAGGTGTTAAAAAAAAAAGTTACAGCCCTGAACAAAATGGCAGCTGCCATACTGTCATTTCGGGGGCTGATTGATATTATTTCTAGTTTAAAACTTTTGAAAGGGGTTCAGTGAAAAATATTCTCTCATGGCAGATGGCAACGAAAGAGGGCAAATATCCCACACTGAAAGGGAGAAAAAAAAAAAGCACCAAATCATCATTACTATTTGACAGTAATAATCAATCATTTGTGACCCAGAGCACTGCAGGGGGATGTCGTACAAGCCACAGAGAAGCCAGATTGGAGGTGTTGGAGAAATGTGATGGAGACAGATTGTCAGCGAAATGGCTGCCTTCCAGAAATTCGTTGCAGAATTTGGGGAAAGGAGCAAGTTTTGCTGTTGCCAATTATCACACAGCTGATTGAGAGATGAATTTAGTTTGCTCGCAAAACAAGGCAGCGCCGAGCAACCTGAACGTATCTATATAAAGTGAAGACTTAATTCTAAATATAAAACAGGCAGGACATTTTGAAACTATGATCCACACTTGTTTGTTTATTCTTTTTCCTCTGCTTTTCATACAAGAAGTCTCCCCGAGTGGCTTACATAAAATCAATAAGAACACGTTTGGGAGTGATCTTTCTGCTGCTGGCCTCAGACCTCCTGTTGCCTTTTTGGCCTTCTGATCTCCTGACTTTTTTTCTTGCTTCCCTTGGCTCGCTTGAGCAGGGATGGATTTGATAGGCATAAGACCTTAACACGCTTCATGGAGTAGCATCTTTGCTTTAAAAACCCAGGACACCATACACTTGAGAGGACCTCACTAGACCTAGAGCTGACGGCAGAGCAGGGATCTCCTGAGAGATCTTTGGCTTTTAATTTTACTGCAGCTGTGGAGAGTGCCGCATTTGAGCTGAGCCATAGTGGGAGGGGTCCTGACTGCTTGCCCTCTTCTCCACGGACCATTTTTCTAACCAAAATGATTCCCCAGCTACTTTTGCAGCCATGGGAAGAAAAGATCATCAAAGTTCCTTTTCTCCTGCGGGAAGAAAAATGTGTATCTCTGAACAGGAACAGGGCCCCTGTTGTTTCTAGACCAGAATGGTTCTTAATTTGAAGAATGGCAGCCACAGCTAAGGTTGAAATCCTATACACACGAGTCCTGGGAGCTTGCCCATCCTGGGGCAAACCCCAGTTGGTTGCCCTCTCTGCCCCAGAAGTAAATGCGGTGATGTCATCACTGCAATTACCTCCTGAAAGCGGCTCCTGCCCCCTCTGGGGTATGCACCACTTCCAGCAATGCAAAGGGCTGCCTGACTCCTTCGCTGGTCGGAGGAAACTTGACTCGAGTTTCCTCTGACCATCGGAGGAGCCAGAGGAAGCTGGCATGGAATGCCGCAAAGCCGGTGAACAGTGTGTGTGTGTGTGGGGGTGAATCACGTCACCGCCGCCCTCCAAGCCCAGTGCCTGGGGCATTTGCCCCCTTTGCCTTCCCAGGTCCGCCATTGGTAATTCCCATGAGAATCAGAGGGCAGTTTAGGTCAGGGAAAGTGGGATGAGACACACAGGTAAGCCACATTCAATTCAGTGGGACATACTTCTGAGTAGACATGCAGAGAAATGCGCTGTAAGAGTTCTCATTTCCACACAGCAATTCACGTCCGTTTTCCATGCAGTTTTCCCTTTTAATTTTCTGTTCTTTCTCAATATTTGGTTCTAAGCAATGTCCTCTCCAGCACTGCAGCTGTAGATTCTACCAGATGCTCCAACCCCTTGCGCGGAGGCAGGGTATTGTGCTGTGAGCAATGCATCCAGGTGAGTGTTAATGCAGGGCTGGCACTTGATTTGTCATCTGGGAAGGCTCACATGCAAGCTCAAATGATGGAGCATATTAAACCAGATCAGGAAAACAGGCATAAAAGACAGGTGGTTCCGAGAGACATCTCGACTATTATCAAGCTATTCCCCCCCCTCAAAAGTTAGTAAATCCTTTTACGCTGGTGGGCTCTACAATGCAAAAGGGGAAAACATCAATTTCTAAAGAAACACTTGTAAAATGGAGCTAGCTAATCAGGAATGAATGGCATACAGAACCTAAAAGCTTAAGATTGCACCAAGTAACAGAACTATGTATGTACTTATTTACTACTTGGGAAGACCAATCCTAAACTGCACTGGCACAGTGAGGTCGTATGGTCTATGCTGCATCCAATGCAGCCCAGGAGGCACCTGGACATCTCCCTGGGGCAAGCGGATATATTTCCCTCTATCTTGAGTTAAAGCCCCAGCCATCCCTATGGGACTTCTTGGATCTGTGCCAGCCATTTAGCAGGGGCAAATCCAGGAAGCCCAGTGTAACACTGGGCAGGCCAGAAGGGGGGTTAGAATACAGCAGAGGCCATTTTCACACATCCCACTCCCCTCCTGGGCCCATTTCTCCCCTATTCCCCACCCAAAATGCCCTCCTGCCACCTTTTCCCGGCCCCCCATGCCACCCAACTGCACACACTGAGATCGTATCCCACTTTCCCTGCCCTGAACTGCCCCCTGAGTCTCATGGGACTTACCAGTGCCTGGGGAGGCAACGGGGGCAAATGCCCTGGGTGCAGGGCTTGGGGGGGGTAGCGGCAATGCAATACAACCCCCCATACACACCCACGCACAGTTCACCGGCTTTGTGGCATTCCAGGTGGTGCCCCCTGGCTCCTCTGATGGTTGAAGGAAACTCGTGCCAAGTTTCCTCCAACCACCAAAGAGTCAGGCAGCCCTTTGCACTGCTGGAAGTGGCACATGCCCCCAGAGGGGCGGGAGCTTCTTTCAGGAGGTAATTGCAGTGACGTGATGACATCACCACACTTACTTCTGGGGCAGAGGGAGCAACTGACAGAGGTTTGCCCTTGGGTGGGCGAGCCCCCAGCCCCGCCTCTGGGACTTATACCAGCAAAATAGTTGGCATAGGTCCAAGGAGACCCACTGGAGGCCACAGGGCCTACAAGGAGGTAAATAAAGATTTTTACTTTTTCTGGACCATCTGATTGTGCCCACACTCCCTTAGCATGCAACACAAACTCAGCTCTGCTGCATGCTATGGTCTGGAGAGGAACAGGATTGGGCCCCTAGTCTCAGTTGGAATTTTAAGTAGATGCAGGACTCCCTGCAGGTGTGGCATCCACAAAGTTCAGATAAATATGTCCTAATTTCTTTCTTTTTACTGAACACCTTTCTGTTAAAAAAAACAACAACCACCTGTCAACTACTTTACAGCAAATAAAATTAACTCGCTTAATACAACAATATTGTCAATAGGAACAATACAAAGGCAACAGCATAGATAGGAATGTATTTCTTGCAAAATTCCACAAGCTCTTCACCATTTGCCTCATCTTCATCTTTGAAATGTGCAGAGTCTGACAGTTCAGCCAATGAGAGTTGCTGATGCTTGACTTCAGTCTCCTGTAGGGTGAATTCATGTTAATTGGATTGTGTGGTCCAAACCTAACAAAGCTTGACAATGCCATTTCAAATAGTTGTACAGATCTATCCTGTCATTTATAGTGAGATGGGCGAGAATGCCTTGTTAATGCCTTGTTAATGCATGTTCTTCTTTCCCCAGCCCCTCATGACTACTCTTGCTGTATGAGCTGTTTCTCTGATGCCCTAGAACACTTGGAAGCAAAGCCCAGTTAATGGGCAAAAAAAATCCATCATCCCACTATTCCAGGACATTAAGGAAGCAGCAGAACATTTCTTTTAAAAGACCTGTCAAGGATGCTATATTGTGAACTGGGAGACCTGATGTCCACACCCAGGAACAGTTGAGCCATCATCAGCTGGGATAAACTTGAGCCACAAGCAGTGGCATAGCTAAGGCATCTGCTACCCAGGGTCAAAGAAGATGTTGTAGCACCCCACCCCACTCCACAACTAAATCCAATTTAATTAAGTAAATAAGTTTTCTAGTTAATTGGCCATACCTTTTGACAGAATACAGATATTCCAACATGGTTTGTTTCACTGCATTCTGCATTAAATTATACCTTTCCAATGATATATAACATGATGGTATTATTGGTACTTACCAAAGTTTTAGTGTCAAGCACAGTGTCAAGCACAGCTTGTTGCCCCCCTAAAGCTTGTTGTGTGGTGAAATTTTCCCCCAGCACCCTCTTAACTATGCCACAGACCAAGACCTCATTATACAGTTTCTTTACACAGTTGAAAACTGACTTAAAACAAGTCTGAAAAATCGGGACCTTTGAATGCTCTGCTACCTTTATGAATCCACTTCCAGAATCTGGGTTTTCTGGGCTTCAAAGGTAACACTGAAAGTGGCCCCTCTCTAAGGCTGCCTCCAAGTAACAAGAAAAACCGTTGGTGCCTTGTGCGCTAATGGGTATTGCCCCGCCTCCCCCCACACAGCAGGCAATGGCTGCTCCTCCCCATTGGCCGATTCAAGCCTGGGGGGGCGGGGCAGGGCGGCGCCCAATTCCCCTCAGCCTGGCAGAGCAGCAAACCCTCCCTCCCTCCCTCCCTCCCTTAAGCTAGTCTGAGATTAGCTGGTTGCTCTTTGAGGACCAGGTAAGAATTTTTTGCTGTCATTCTGATTGGCCTTGGTTGACAGTGGTTTTTTTTTTTGCCTACCCCAGACTGGCACTGTGAGGGCAGGGCCCTAGGTTAGGTTTGTCATGTTTCCAGTTTGCATTTGGTCACTTTAGCAGGAAGCGTGCGGGGTTGGGGTAGGTAGGACATCCTGGTGAACATCTAAGGCAGCAAAGTCAAGGTGCAAGCCAGGACCACTCCGATGATGCCTAACCGGCTCAAGGAGGCTGCGCTGGCAAACACCTTGACTGGACTGGCAGGGCCTGCAGGTTCGCCCTGAGGGCTAGCTAGTTCACTGCCTTAACCCATAAAGGGGTGACAATGAAAGGCTAAAGATCCAGTGTGTTGCATTGATTACAGCCTGGAGTCAGATGTTTTCGCCCAATAAAGTAAGGGGACATAGACGGCTAGGCCCGTTTCCCCGGTAAGAACCCTGCACGCAGTAAGAATCCTGCACCCCTCAAGAGATCCAAAGTGACAATGGCACCCACTTTTAGGGAAAGGAAGTGGCTGCCTGGGCTGTGAAGAAAGGGATCTCCTGGATATTCCACATCCCCTGCCACCCTCCACCCTCGGGCCTAGTGGAACATGTCAACGGGCTCCTAAAGGAGCAAATCAAATCGCTGACTGGAAGGCATGACTTGAGAAACTGGAAGAAAAGATTGAAAGAAGCAGTCCACCTCCTCAATCAGCGAAACCTCGCCGGGGGAGGATCCCCTATGGAGCACCTGGTGAATCCCTCTCCTCCTCAGACAGTGCAAGGCCTGAAGGTATGGAAAACCGCCCCAGAAGCCTTTCTCCCACTCCAGGGAACCCCTGGAGCGGTAGGGCTGTATATCCGGCCATTTCAGAGTTTACACTGGAGGGGGGGAAACTGCTACCATACCGGTGGGGATAGGGATCCAGATGCCCCCAGGGACCTATGAGCAGTTGGCTGCCCGATCTCGTTTAGCAGCGCAGGGCATTAATGTATTGGGTGGGGTGAGCGATCCAGGTTACCAGGGGGGATTGAGAGTTGTCTTAAATAACTCTTCTTCGAGTCCCCACCTTTTCAAACAAAGAGAGCGGATAGCCCAGCTGATCTTGGAAAAAGCATTTTTGGGCCCCAAGTGACAGAAGCTCCACCGCCCACAACTGAAACCAAGAGGAGGAGGCTTCGGCTCAACGGGCGGTCAGGTGTAGGTCCAGCTCCCCAGGTGCCCAGGCCTCATAGAGGGCAAGGTATTGTACCAGGGGCAGGGGAATGCATACGTAGTCTTGCTAAAGGGTGAAGACTCATCACGGGTGCTCCCTGCCCACTGCCTATACAAGAGGCAGTACCCCCGGTGGCCCTGGGGAACTGCCAATTGGGCCAGGAGTTGGGAAGGGAGCTGTAGCCCAAGCTCCAGGACCCAGAGGTCCAGATGGCCACACCGGAGTATGCTGCTGAAGCCTCCGCCTCTTAGATGCTCATGTTCTCATTTACCTCCCTTAGCATGGCCACTTTCCATTGTCGCAGCCTTATGATGTGGTTCCTGCATGCCATCTCACCCATGCAGCCCAGTCTTGACGGCAACAACTACACCGAACTCAGCTGCCACCTAGCAAACTTGGACTTGTGTTATTTGTTGTGGTTACTTGCTGCTGCCTGGAATCTATATGGATGTGCTTTTATTGTTGCTGTATTTGCTGTGCGCAGGGTGCTAGTCGCATATGTGCTGATGCCCATGAGGCCCTGTGGGGATAACCAACGTCCATGGGGGGGTCAAATGGCAGGGCCAAGAAGATCCGGCCCCTCTGGGGGTAAGAAAAGATTTGTGATGCGGAGCTGATAATGTGCCCTTTAGCCCCTCTTGGGAACCTAGCCCCTTGTTTTGTACCCAAAATTCTGGGGCTGGAGTGTGCAGGGTCCAGGGACTGTCTGTCTGCCTCCCAACAGCCCAGAGTCCTCATCGGCTCTGTTGCTATGGGAGGCAGCAGAGACTTGGGCACAAGCCAAGGGACCTGTCCGCCGCTGGTTGGACAAGGCCAGCTGGACCTGATTGCTGGCACCTGCGGCAAAGGCCCACCCACCCCTGGCCATGGGAATCTCCTGGTTGCTACCTGTGCATGTGCTAAATCACCCCCACAACAGCCCTACTCCCCCACCATTTGTTGACTCTGCACCAATTAGTCGGATTACCAGATGCAAACTGGGACAGAGTGCCTATACCTTTAACCATTGCAGAGAAGAGGGAATTTTTACAGCTGTGGCTTTTGAAACCCTTCACTGATAAGCTGCATCTGCCAAAATTCCCTCTTCCATACAATAGTTAAAAGGTATAGGCACTCTGTCCCAGTTTGTATCTGGTAAGCCTACCAATTAGGCACCTGTTAAGACAGCACTTTCCCATATAGCCTGGCACTAACCTCACAGTACACGCACACTCTGACCCTCAACCACTTCACGCCATCCGGCAGCACTCTGTAAGTTTCCTTTAGTTTGTCACACTTTGTCGTGCAATAAACTGTTTTACCCCTCAGCCTTGGACTAGACTCACTCCTTCATCAGATCACAAAGAACCTTTGCCCTGTTTGCTTATCCTGCAAAAGTTGTGTCATCAATAAAGTGGCCCAGTTTACATCCAAGCCATTGCCCGTTGTCTTATTGGGGGAGTGCATGGGTAAGTAGCCTGCTTTACAGAGAACTGGGCCTTCACTACATTGCCGCCATTTTGGTCCATGTGTGGGGTCGTGAAAACAATTGGCACCTCCGCAAGCTGAGTTGCTCCAGACAGTCTCATGGTGTGATTTAAAGGTGTTTTCCCTAAGGAAGACTGTCTGTGCATAGCTGCATGAATGATTTAAAAATATGCAAAAGCATTCACAGTTAATACAAATGATCTTATAAATGTGTGAGGTGTAAAAAAAAAATTCCTAGATATTCTGGGTAAGGCTGGAAAAAGTTGCTAGAAGAAGACTGGAAGAACAAACATGGATAAAGGAGCTAAGGCCTGAATTTATGTGGGCGGATTAAGAGTCCCAAGTATTACAGCTAGGTTTAGAGCTTACTGAGGGAGATAATAAAAGCCCATAGATATTTTAACAAGGAGAAAGGGATTTATTTGATACAGTCACATTATACATAGTAGTCTAACTAGGAGGGAGAAAGGATGGACTTTGTGAGAGGAAAAAGTTTTTATGGACAACTGGATTATAATGTAGCAAAGTTCCCCAGGGAAAGGAGCTGGAATAAAATTTATTTGGGCTTTGCTTGCAGCATTAGAATCCTTAGTAAGGAATGAGGAAAGAGGAAAATGAAGGACAAGTTTTATGTACAGTTAGATGTGGGAGAAAATATGCTGCCTACCTTGTTCAAGAAGGTGCAATCCTAACCTAGCACTGGGGTAAGAGAAATGCAGCCAGGGGTGGAGGAAGGGTGTCGCGAGGGGTGACACGGGCAATGGGCGCCGGCAGCGGCAGGGCAGCGGGGCGCCATTGTGAGGACGAACCCGCGTGCTGTTTGGCCCGCCCACCCTCCATGTCGCTCCAAAATGGAGCTATTCCGGGCGCAGAGAGGCATGGCTGGGCGACGCATGGGGGCGGGGTGACGTGCTGGGGGCGTGGTTTTGTCACCCTGCCATGGGCGCGCTCAGGGCTCCATTCGTCTCTGAATGCAGCTCTGAGGTGAGGGGAACAAACATTCCCTTACCTTGAGAAGGCCTCCGTTACTTCCCCCCAACTGCAGGATGCAGCTCATGCCCCATTGGTACAACAATGTCAGTGCTGGAAAGTAACCCATACTTAGGATTTCACCTTAAATAAACTGTAGT
Organism: Lerista edwardsae; assembly: GCA_029204185.1. NCBI lineage: Eukaryota > Metazoa > Chordata > Lepidosauria > Squamata > Scincidae > Lerista > Lerista edwardsae. The sequence continues at coordinate 9,879,299 of JAJKFI010000035.1, read as the reverse complement.
CACCAGCCAGACATTGTATACAAAATGGCTGCTGAAGATGACCATAGGAGTTTGGCATCAATAAGCTCCGGACTGAAAAAGTTGTGATCCACCAAGCTGGACACTGTCCACCAGCCATGTCTGGCAGCTCACTAAGGGCCCAATAAATGTCCACTTTTTGCTGCCTCCCTGGGACCACAAAATTGAGGAGGGGGATCACACACCTGGTAGTCCACAATCCATCCTTGCAGGTCTGTACTCCTGATTTCATGCCATGATGTGCAGGCATCTTATCATAATACACACACACGTGTACAAAATAAAAGTCTCCTCTGAGCTGGGGCTACTGCCTCCAGATCAGGATTTTCCTGGCTATAGGTGAATTAGAAAAAAGAAGGCTAAGCAAGGTCGGGGTAGGGCAAGTATAGAGAATTCATATACTTTGTTATGGTGATGGGAAAAAATGGCTATTCCTCAGGATATGTGGGCAGGATTAACTATAAATCTGCCCCCCCCAACCAGGTTGAGGGACTGCTTATATGGTGCATTGCAGCACCTGCCATATTTATTGTGCTGCCCCTTCTGGCTACGCTTCTGTGGCCAGACCCTCCTCCTGATGCCAAACCGGATTTTGTTGATTTATTTGCTATCATTTAAAGGCTATCAGGTGTGTTCGAAACATTGCATTCTTCTGCTTGCATACTTGTGAGTGGAACAGACTTGAGTGCTTGTGAGCAGACATGTGCCACAGAGTCGCAACTTGTTAAAACGTGTGCAGAACATTTGCGAACGAATTCACCATTTGCCAATGGCTTGCAAACTGTTGATGATGCTCACAGAGGTGCAACCTCTTGCGGCCCATTTGAAACTCAGAAACCAATTAAACCAGTGGTATTCAAACGTTTTAGACCGGGACCCACTTTTTAGAATGGCACTCATGTCGGGACCCACCGGAAGTGATGTCATTAACCTGGGAGTGATGTTGTGGCAGGATGTGACATCATCAAGCAGGAAGTGCTGCCATAGCATAATAGAATGACACTCCTGAAATGCATTCTTGGACTGCAGAAATTGTACAACCATGAAACATCCCTGACAGAAAGCAAGATTAGAACAAAATATGATGTACAAGCACTGAACTAAAAACAAAATTTTAAAAAAACCCTCACTTGAAAATTCAAACTGTTAACACTCACGACAGGAATATAGCAAGAGTAAAGTCTGCAGTTTCCAAGATGGCTGCTCCCAGCTTCCGCGACCCACCTGACATAAGGTCGTGACCCACCAAGTGGGTCCCGACTCACAGTTTGAATAACACTGGATTAAACTGATGGTTGGCCAAAGCTCAAGCTTTGTGGACATTGGTTTGGAATGCCTATACACTCAGCTTGATTTCAATTGAACGTTGGAGTGCTCATGCATCTGTACTTATTAAATCTTGCAGCTGGTGAAAGGGACATCTGTCATCACATTCATAAGCTCTGTGCACTGTTTTTATCCCTCAAATCAACCCTCTGAAGCAGCTTTTTGCTCCTGATGCTAACCCAATTCTTCAGGGACAAATCCACACAGCACTTGGGGGGAACGAACCTCCTCCTCCCTGGGCAACTGAGTTCCAACTTGATTTCCCTTACATGCACATGGCTATTTTGAAGGGAAAAAAAGACCCTTCAGAAGCATGCAGTGGTATGTAGTCTGTCGTGGAGAAGATACCAAGGTAAACAGCATTCACAACACATGGAAACAGCGATGGTTATTCATGGTCTTTGAAAGTGTCACTGTCATCAGTAACTGTTCTACTTTCCAGTCCCCTCGAGGACGATGCTAACCACATCTGTTTTAATTATTCCTTTGCAATTCCAAGGAGAACAGAATTCTCCAGACTGGTTTCCCCCCACCAAAAAATGCTTAAGTATGCATGATTAGAGCATTTAAATAATCAACTGTTTTCACTAAACCTGCCATCACAGCCGATTGACAAAATATTGTTCAACCGGAAGTAGCAATTAATTACTTGATTGGGCCATTAAGCATCTGTTAAGCCTTTATAACTCAATAAACTCAATCAGTTTCATTAAAAATCAGTGGAACATGACTGGAGGAGGAAAAAATAGTTTAAAACCAGGTTGGGGTGTCTTAACAGGGATTGTGTGACTGTGTGTTTGCAGCTCAGCTATGATCGTTTGCTTTTTTTACCAGCAGACATAATTCCTTTCTAAAAATGTGTGCTCTTTTATTTCCACAATAAATCAGACTGTTCTCTTATATTCTGGCTGGCAGGTGGTTAATGAGCTATCTTATTAGGCCATGTTATCGCCCCATTTGTCTGAGGGTAGAACTAGACGTTTCAAGAAACACCGAGCTGTTGCCACTGTTGCATTTTTTTTAAAAGCTTTCCTCCCAGTAACACAACCCATAACGTGCTCTCACTGCACCGTGCATTTCCCCTCCACTGCAGTACACAGCGTGGGGATGTCACGTGATACATGCATGTTGTCTAGCGCACGTTTCCAGAAAGGGAGGAGAAAGAAGCATGGAGCAGGCACAGCAGATCCATGCTTCCTGTGATGTCTAGCTATGCCCTGACATAGTATTTGTATGTGTGCATAGACATTTGTGTGTGTGCATGTACAATATATAGTAAAAAAACAACGTATAGGATAAAATTGTCCAGATTCTGGAATACTCTGGATTTTGGATGTCCAATGAAGGGGTAATCTGCCTTTATAGCCCTTGCATCAAGTTAGGAAGCAGCTGTGTATGGGTGGTACAATATATGCAAGGGATCCCAGCCCTGCATAGTCATCCTCAGCTGCATCTGATAGACCTATGAGTTGTTGGACCATGGAAAAACGGGCAGCCCAATCCTAAGTAAGGCTGACATAATAAGGCCGACATAGCAGGGCTGTATCCTAAAGCTCATTAGGAGGCAGCAGCAGCAATGTGCAGGACAAGGGGAGGTTTTCCTCTTGCACCCACGTAAGCCCCAGTCATCCCTATGGGCCTGCTCAGATCTGCGCCTGCTGTTTTGCAAGTGCACAGGAGCGGTCAGAATCAGGGCCGCCCTGGCCAGGGATGGGCTTTCGGATTTGGCACTACGGCCATCCTGCGTCGCCATCCCCATTGCCGCCAACTGTGCTGCCCAGTTACGCCCCTGGCATGCCTCTGGAACGCCCTCATGGAGGCCCTGTGCCGACCAAGCGCCACCAACGCTCAACCAGTGCAAGGCCAACGCTGCTCACAGTCGCAGCGGTGCCCGAGTGTCGGCACTGCTGCTTGCGCCGGTCCAGCACCATCCGCCGATGCTGATGCACTTGACAGCACGTTTGCGACAGCAGTGGACCGGTGCAAGAGCGTAGCACTGGCGAAACGCAGGTATAGGACTGCGCTCACATTGTGAAAGAGGATGCAAAGCTGCACCCATGAGTGGTACACATGGAAAGCTGCTTCCTCCCTGGATGCACAACTTCCCTGGATGAATGAGGTGACTCTGTTTTGCAATAGCATCCCACTCACCTCCATCTCCATTCAGCAAGAAACACTCTCATTAGGCCCATCTGGAAGATGGGGGGGGGGGGAGATGCTCAGTAAGATCTATCAAGAAGGGGGTCGAAATGGACGAAATCAAGGATCACTTTATACTGCTCTTCTTCTAAATCTCCCCTTCGCTGGTAAATATTTTGGAGAGGCCAGGAGTGGACATCGGCCCATATTGTAACCTGCCATAAGAAAAGTTTTATGTACGGCAGTCCATAAAAGCTTTACCTGCATATGAATGCAGCACTGGCTTCTCAAAGGGCAGAGAAATACTTGGTGCTATTAAATAGAATAGGCTTCATTCTCCTCGCTGACACCTGCATATGTCTGGTCGGGAATGAGATTGCATTAATGTCAATGTTGTGTAAGGGAGAATCTGCCTGGCTGCCTATATCACTTCTGCTTTGCATCCTTTTTACAGGCCCGGTTGGGTAAGATTATTGAAAATCAAACAAGCCTGTAGCACGATGAATATTTTACAGGGCCAAAGATTTGCAATATAGGAATCCAGTTATTCCAGGTTTCATGGCAGGCTTGCCGAAATAAAGCAAGCAAGCAGCCAACCAGTCTGAGATGAAATACATCAGGACAAGGTTGAAAGTACTGCAATTACTAGGCAAACCTGAGATGATTTCCATCTTCTTAATTGACCTGGCTGCCTTCTAAGATCTGTATCTGCTGGGGAGTCAGCTCCATTTTTTCCTTATGGCAATGGATTTAACCTGGATCAGGCCCCATTAAAGTATATCTTATTTGGATCTTGCCTTTCTGCATGCAAGGCATTCAAGGCAGCTTGGATAGGGGTGGTGTCAGGGATTTCAGGGCCTGCACAAGGTAAAAACCTCATAGTGTAAAGCTGGGACTTGGCCTACACTGCAATCCTGTACACAGTTACTTAGCAGTAAGTTCAGTGAGCCTTACTCCCAGGTAAGTGTGTACAGCCCCAGGCAGCTACTCAGGTATGCACTGGGACCTCACAGTAGAGGTGCATAAAGGGACAGTGGTGCTTGTGTCAAATCCAATCCATGATCCAGTCCTGTATTGCAGAATGCCCTGGGTTAATCAAAGAGAGGTCCATCCCAGGTCTTGGGCCTGACCAGATATGGAAGTAAAATTCTAGATAGTAGTAGGCCAAGAAAAAACTGTTGTGCTTCCCACTACTCATTCCTAAAGGATTCTGGCCTTCTGACTATGACAGGGATTAGTACTGAACAAGTTGCAGCCTGTAGGATGCTACAGTAAATTGGCCAAACTTGGCATAAATACCAGCTACTTGACCTTCTGCCTTTCCAGGCCAACAGAGCAATGCTTTCTGAATGTAAAACGTCAACCTAAGGCTGCAGTTTATATCTCTGATTTCAGCCACTGGTTTAAGTGCCCTTGTGCTGGAGGTTACAAATGCTATCCGGGACTTGAACCGTAGCTGCCAATGGTTCTGGCTTGGCCCTAACAGTTGGTTCTGGATATGGTTGGTTCTAGAGCCAAGGGCTGCAACCAGAGCTTCCAGCTAGTCTAGCTGAATCTGCTACCCATTGTGAGAGCTTGTTGTACCAGGAACAGCATCTGAGCCCCCAGGACTGGCTAAGCCCCAGGTCATGTCCTCGGAATACTCCTGCTAGGCCCCCAAGTCTCCCTGCCAGCCCTCCGATCACACCCCACCAGCCACCTGGATTATGCTCCTGCCAGCCCCAGAACATGTCCTAATCCCTGGACTGCATCTGAGGTCCAGATGATCACACGCCTCACCAGCCCCCAGGTAACCCCTCCTGTTTGCCTACCCCCAGTCTTCACATCACCCATCCAGCCCTGTGTACCAGCACCCCCTCCTCCTCCTGCCATCCTCCTTCTGAAAAGGCAGAGAAGATAGGGAAGAGAGGGTGGAAACAGACAGTGGAGTGAAGGCTAGTTGCCTAGAGCAGCCTCCCTCCCTCCCTGTCCCATCTTCTCTGCCTTTTTAAATGGATCTTGACAGAAGAAAGAAAGTGGTGGTGGTGGTGTTGAGCAGAGTAGCCAATGGAAGTGGTGATTGTCCAGTCTAGGTGGCACCCTGCACCTGGGCAGCCACAGGGTCCAGTTGGCAGAAAAGTCCTAGAGAGGATGGTCAACTCAGGCCTGGGGATCTGTTGAGACTGTGAGTGGAATCCAGGGGAAGGAATCCAGAGTGAAGGGCTAACCCCTTGTCAAGGGCGCTTGTCAACAGACAATTCCCTACAGCATATAAAACCTCAGCAGTCTCGCAGGACAGGTGTGCAAACTTTAGACAACAAATTATTCATTGGCCCTGAAAAGCAGCTGCCAGGGTCTTCATTTTCAAAGCATCATCGATTTGATAACCTTGGCAGATACTTCTAGATACCTGAAAGTACCCTATAATTATCCATATACACCTGTAACTGCGAAAGGCCTGTGGTTCCTCTTTCCAAATGCATCCACCCTATTTCAGTTGTCTCTCTCTAAGCATTCAGAGGCAGCCGCAGGAACAAAAGCGACACATTCTGTCACAGGCACGTGCTAAGTACCCCCTGGATGTCAATTACATTGACCTTGTGCGAGAAGGCATATTGACTTCATGAAACACGGATGCTTTTCATGAATTAAATTACTCATGGCAAAAGAGTTCGCCCACCTCTTGTAAGAAAGAAGATTAGTAAGAAGAAAGTGTTTTTTAAAGAATGCAGGCGGTCCACTCTTTTCTTGACATTTCTTTAATCCCAGTAATTGAAGTGACAATCTGAGCAATTTAAAGTAGCAGTTGATCATATTTTCTCAAATATTTGGAAAGGGCAACATATGAAAAAAGTGACACCTTAGGATCTCCTGTGTTCTTTTTTATCCCTCCTTTCTTTCTTGCTTCCCTTTTCTCTTCTGGTCTTTCTTTTTTTCTAACTAGTTCTTAGCCTGGCAGCTAAAGAACAGTCCCTTTCAGGGTTGGAAGAGGGAAGGGAGGGAAGGGGATGGGACACACAAAGAAAATACTTTTTTTTAGGTTCTATAACACAGAGAGAAAGGGGGGTGGTATTTCAATATCCCATTTCTGGGTAAGGTGATTGAGCGGGTGGTGGCGTCCCAGCTTCAGAGGGTTCTGGAGGAAACGGATTATCTGGACCCATTCCAATCTGGCTTCAGGCCGGGGTTCGGGACGGAGACTGCCTTGGTCGCCTTGGTGGATGACCTGCGCCGGGGGATGGACGGGGGAAGTGCGACCCTGTTAGTCCTACTGGACCTCTCGGCGGCTTTCAACACCATCGACCATGGTGTCCTTCTGGGTCGGCTGGCCGGGTTGGGGCTTGGAGGCACTGTTTTGAAGTGGTTCCGCTCCTTCCTGGCTGACAGATCCCAGAAGGTGGTGCTGGGGGAGGCTTGTTCGGCACCCCGACCTCTTAGGTTTGGGGTGCCACAAGGTTCCATCTTATCCCCCATGCTCTTTAACATCTACATGAAACCGCTGGGAGAGGTCATCCGGGGGTTTGGAGTGGGGTGCCATCAATATGCTGATGACACCCAACTTTATCTCTCCTTTCCCCCTGATTCTGAGGAGGCGGTTGAGGTCCTGGATCGCTGTCTGGAGGCAGTTGGGGGCTGGATGCGGGCGAACAAGCTGAAATTAAATCCGGATAAGACAGAGGTGCTTTTGGTTCGGAAATCCACGGCTCGGGTATTGGACTATCGTCCTGCTCTGAATGGGGTCGCACTTCCTCTGAAGGAGCAGGTTCGCAGCTTGGGGGTTCTCCTGGATTCACAGCTACACCTGGACTCCCAGGTGGCGGCTGTGGCCAGGGGAGCCTTTGCTCAGCTTCGGCTGATCCGCCAGCTGCGGCCGTACCTGAGCTGTGCGGACCTGGCCACTGTGACCCATGCCCTAGTGACATCTAGATTAGATTATTGCAATGCGCTCTACGTGGGGCTGCCTTTGAAGACGGTCCGGAAATTACAACTAGTACAGAACGCGGCGGCTCGGGTGGTTGCTGGAGCACGTCGGTTTGACTCTGTCGAGCCGCTGCTTCGGCGACTACACTGGCTGCCGGTTCTGTTCCGGGCCCAATTCAAAGTGCTAGTTTTGACTTTTAAAGCCCTTTACGGCTCGGGTCCGGGGTATTTGAGGGACCGCCTTCTTCCATATAATCCAACCCGTACTCTTAGATCATCTGGGGGGGCCCTCCTGACTGTGCCGCCACCAGGAGAAGTGAGAGGGGTGGCGGCCAGGAAGAGGGCCTTTTCGGTGGTGGCCCCCCAACTCTGGAACACCCTCCCCTTAGAATTGAGAACTGCTCCCTCTTTGTTTATATTTCGGCGGGGGCTGAAGACCTTTTTATTCCAAAAAGCTTTTAATTGTTGACAGGCTGGCTGGTTATTATAACCCACGGGGCTTGTTGTTTTTTATATTGTTTTTAAATTTGTTTTTAATTGTGTTCTTAATTTTTGATTGTATTGTTTAATTCTGTTTTAATTGTTTTTAATTGTGAATTGTTATATTGTTTTTATATCTATATTGTAATGCCGCCTTGGGTGCCTTCGGGCACAATAAGGCGGGGTACAAATTTAATAATAAATAAAATAAATAAAATAAAATTTCACTGTCTGTCCATTCCTGGCTTTTGCCAAATTATTGTCTGCAGCCACACCAATGGACTACATGTTGCATGCTATGGTGAGGAAGCCGGGAGAACAGCAAGGCAATCCCAGATTTGGAACCAGGGTAGCTAATCCTGAAGGAGGGCCCCAGACATCAATATCTTTCTCCTCCAAGTTAGGTGCCCACAAAAGGAGGGTGGAGAGCAGGCTGGACCTGCTGCAATTTCCCAATGGTCTGCTCAGATTAAGCAATAAACATGTCCCCTTTTATTCGCCACATGTGCATATTGTAGGAGGGGATGCCTGTGCAATGATCAGTATGGATTCTTTCAGTAGAGATGAAAATGGGCAAATTTTGCTTCCTGAGTAGAGGTAGCTATTGATGTTTGGACAAAGAATTCAAAGACATTCCTGGGCAAATACTGATATCAGGACCATCTTCTGGGGATGTAACCACAATTTTCCAGGGCTTGATTGAGTTACGTTGTGTCCTTCTAGGGAGGCACATAGGCTTATGTGTACCCCGGTCGGAGATTTTCATGAATGGACAAAAGCGTGGCTGGTTGAAAGCAGCACCCAAGCTTAAGTAATTCATGGGAGAGACATCCTGGAGAAGGGATCTGATCTTCTGTCCAGTCCCTGGACAGAAGGGACTGTCCAGGTCGCCTGGCCACTGAGCAGGTAAGCTTAATTTACACAGCAGTAAAACTTGTGCTTGCAAGTGAAAATATGTCAAGGTGAAGAGCCCGAATTTGCAAGACCTTAGAGACAACGGACACACAGATGCCCCACAGTGCTTGAGGGAGCCAAGCCTCATGCTCTCCAGAGAGAAGCCCGGGCTGACTCTCGGGAATATCAATGAAGGAACCGAGAGGAAGAAAATGTGCACATTCCGAATGGGAGGACATGGGCAACGCGAAGTCTCAAAGAATGCTTAGCAACAGAATATTGCTTTGATGCTGAAGGATGAGCTGGTGCACCCCACCCCCCACCCCATTGAGGGAAATTCTGTGTTCTCTGACTGAGCCGGGTGACTAAGATAACCCTGCACGTAGCGTTGAACATGGGGCTTATCTGGTTTTTCTTAAGGAATTGAATGAACCTTGTCTTTACTAACCTGGACAGGTGGCAAATTAAGGACTCAGGCATATGCATGTCCTTGTAAGTTGAACAGGAGATGGCTCTTGCCCGTCCTTTTGGGGCAGCCAGTAGTGTAGCTACAGGAGGGGTGGTGTGATAAGTACTGCAGGCACCAGAATACACCGTGTAAGCAGCCCCTCCCACTCACCATCAGAGCCATTCTTGGCAACAATGGCAACTGTGTTGAAAAGCTCCGAGTAGCTACGCTACTGGGGGCACCCATGCAGCCTAAGGCAAAGGCGGCACCAACTGATCAGAAATGGGCTAGATCCAACTTCCAAGGTAGTCTCATGAGACTCTCAAAAGTCCTAAGCATTTTTTTT
>JAJKFI010000035.1:9846971-9869738 GCA_029204185.1 Lerista edwardsae | reverse complement strand
CATTTTTGAAGTCCTGGAGTTTTTGCTCAATGGGGTTTTCACTTTTGTGCTTCTGAAAGTGAAAAAAGAGGTCATAAAGAAATGAGACAAAGAAAATGTACAACTGCCTGATCCAAAAAAAAGGCATTGCTTGCCTATCTGGCATAGAACAGGAGTAGTGTTGGCAGGTTGTTTCAGTTACAGACCCTGAGAGGCAGTGGGTTGAGACCTGAGGAGCGGTATCTGGCAGATCAAGGGGTGGACCCTGGTGTTCTGCCAAATTCTCCCTGCTGGGCCTCCCCGAGGGCCCCAATGCCCACACTAGGCTAACTAGTTTCCCCACAGAGCAGCCTCAGATATAGGCAAGAGGGAGGGGGTTCAGTCACCCACTGGGCCTCCTCTCTTCCAGCAGCTTTGCTTGGAATCACCGGCTGGCCAGCCTCCTCCAGACTGCCCTCATCACCGACTTAGCTCCAGATACCCTAACTTGGCACCACAAAACCCCACCACCACACAATAGGCAGTCAGCTTACCTAAGCCACAACTGCCTCCTCCACTTGGTGGCTCCAGGGGCATGGCAGCCATACAAGAGTTCCCCACAGTTACTTCCCACAATAACCGTATCTTATCCAGTCCTTCAGTCAGTCCATCCAACAGTCCTTCACTCAGTCCATCCGGCAATCCATCAGTCAGACACTCCACTGCCTCTTTCCTTCCTTGCTGCACCTACCTGGTGCTAATTTACTGCAGCTCCTGCCTCCAACTTTATACTGAGGCAGGCCAATCGGTGTCTGTTGTTGGGCAGGCTTTAATTCACCAGCCACACCCATCTGCACCTGTGCTAATCACCCTTCCTAGCCAGGGCACTCATCAGCCTGCAGCTGAGTTCCTGCTGCAGGCAAAGACCTTGGGGGGTTAACCCTGTAATCCCTGGCTTATTCTGGGACAAGAAGCCACTGCTGATATCATTCCCTATCTCCTCGGGGTATCTCCTGCCTTTTCCAATACACCTGGCTGTAACTGATGGGGTCAGAGGATGGCATCTGATGAGTCAGCCTTAGGGTTGCTACCTCCATTCCATTCAAAAAACCTTTATTGGCATAGGGTTGCTACCTCTAATTGAAGCTACTCCTGGAGAAATTTTTCTCCAGGAAAAAAATACTGTAATCACTGTGAATGTCATCAATGTTACAGTATTGCTACAGCAACAGGAGTAAATTGGATTCTTCAGCCTATGAGATCCTTCTTGAACTTTTAGTAATGATTGACAAGCCTAAAAGAATAAGTTCTTTTCCTTGAAGATCTCCTTGGTGTTCAACCCTTTTCAATAACATGAATAAATGTTATTCCTTCCATATAAATGGAAGATGAGCAACCAATAGCACTTTTGTTTGTAAGTATGAAGCGGCAATGTTGTGAAAATAGTTGGCTATCGAGGCCAAGCCAGGGCTCAAGGGCAGGCAGCCCTACTCATATCTAGACCCAGAGGATATAATATTTTCTCCCACTCAGTCATGAGGATGCTGCTGAATTTTCCTTATCTGAATTTCATTCTGCAATAGTGTAGCCAGAGGGACGGCGGCACAATAAATACTGCAGGTGTCACAATGTGCTGTGTAAGTGGCCCCTCCCACTTACTGTCGGAGCCATCCCAGGCAGCAACAGCAACAAGCAGGAGGCATTGTTTGATTCAGCAAGTGCCTGCATGTGTCCGCCATTCTCTGGAATGGCTCCCATGGTGAATAAGAGGAGCTGCTCACACAGTTTGTTGTGACATTTGTTGTAATTACTGCACCACCACCACCCCGGCTACTGATTCCCTCAATGTTGGAGTTCCACATTACTTGTTTCTAGTGTAAAACCAATGTTTTGTTGTTCAGTCGCTAAGTCGTGTCCGACTCTTCGCGACCCCATGGACCACAGCACGCCAGGCCTCCCTGTCCTCCACTAGCTTCCGGAGTTCGCCCAATTTCATGCTCATTGCTTCGGTGACTCTAACCATCTCATCCTCTGCCGCCCCCTTCTCCTTTTGCCTTCAATCTTTCCCAGCATGAGGGTCTTTTCTAAAGAGTCCTCTCTTCTCATGAGGTGCCCAAAGTACTTGAGCTTCAGCTTCAGGATTTGTCCTTCCAGGGAGCAATCAGGCTTGACTTCCTGGAGGATTGACCGATTGGATCTCCTTGCAGTCCAGGGGACTCTCAGGAGTCTTCTCCAACACCATAATTCAAAAGCATCTATTCTTCACCGCTCTGCCTTCCTTATGGTCCAGCTCTCACAGCCATACATTGCTACTGGGAAAACCATAGCTTTGACTATGCGAACCTTTGTTGGCAGGGTGATGTCTCAGCTTTTGATTAAGTTGTCTAGGTTTGCCATAGCTTTCCTCCCAAGAAGTAAACGTCTTTTAATTTCATGGCTGCAGTCACCATCTTGGAGCCCAGGAAGATAAAGTCTGTCACTGCTTCCATTTCTTCCCCTTCTATTTGCCAGGAAGTGATGGGGGTGGTTGGCATGATCTTAGTTTTTTTAATGTTGAGCTTCAAGCTAATTTTGGCACTTTCCTCTTTCACCCTCATCAGCAGGTTCTTTAGGTCTTTGTCACTTTCTGCCATTAGAGTGGTATCGTCTGCATATCTGAGGTTGTTGATATTTCTCCCAGCAATCTTGATTCCAGCTTGTGAATCATCCAGCCCTGCCTTCCTCATGATGTACTCTGCATATAAGTTAAATAAGCAGGGTGACAATATACAGCCTTGTCGTACTCCTTTCCCAATTTGAAACCAGTCAGTTGTTCCATGTCCAGTTCTAACTGTTGCTTCCTGACCCGCATACAGGTTTCTCAGAAGACAAATAAGGTGGTTTGGTACTCCCATCTCTTCAAGAACTTGCCATGGTTTGTTGTGATCCACACAATCAAAGGCTCTAGCATAGTCAATGAAGAAGAGGAAGATGTTTTTCTGGAACTCTCTTGCTTTCTCCATGATCCAGCGAATGTTGGCAATTTGATCTCTAGTTCCTCTGCCTCTTCGGAAACCAGCTTGTACATCTGGTAGTTCTCGATTCACATACTGCTGAAGCCTAGCTTGTAGGATTTTGAGCATCACCTTGCTAGCATGTGAAATGAGTGCAATGGTGCGGTAGTTCGAGCAATCTTTGGCATTGCCCTTCTTTGGGATTGGAATGTAAACTGATCTTTTCCAGTCTTGTGGCCACTGCTGGGTTTTCCAAATTTGCTGGCATATGGAGTGCAGCACTTTGACAGCATCATCTTTTAAGATTTTCAGTAATTCTGCTGGAATGCTGTCACCTCCACTAGCTTTGTTGTTAGTGAGGCTTTCTAAAGCCCACTTGACTTCACACTCCAGGATGTCAGGTTCGAGCTCAGTGACCGCACCATTGTGGTTATCAGGAACATTGAGATCGGCCTTATAGAGTTCCTCTGTGTATTCTTGCCACCTTTTCTTAATCTCATCTGCTTCTGTTAGGTCCTTGCCGTTTTTGTCCTTTATTGTGCCTACCTTTGCACGGAATTGTCCTTTGACATCTCCAATTTTCTTGAAAAGATCTCTAGTCTTTCCCATTCTATTGTTTTCCTCTATTTCTTTGCACTGCTCATTTAGGAAGGCCTTCCTATCTCTCCTTGCTATTCTCTGGAAATCTGCATTCAGTTGGCTATATCTTTCCCTTTCTCCCTTGCTTTTGGCTTCCCTTCTTTCCTCAGCTATTTGTAAAGCCTTGTCAGACAGCCACTTTGCCTTCTTGCATTTCTTTCTCTTTGGAATGGTTTTAGTTGCTGCCTCCTGTACAATGTTACAGACCTCCGTCCAAAGTTCTTCAGGCACTCTGTCTACCAAATCTAAGCCCCTAAATCTATTTGTCACCTCCACTGTATATTCGTGTGGGATCTGATTTAGGTCATACGTGGAGGGCCTAGTAGTTTTCCCTACTTTTTTCAGTTTAAGCCTGAATTTGGCAATAAGAAGCTCATGATCTGAGCCACAGTCAGCTCCAGGTCTTGTTTTTACTGCCTGTATAGAACGTCTCCACCTTTGGCTGCAAAGAATATAATCAATCTGATTTCGATGTAGACCATCTGGTTTTATTTATTTATTTATTAAACCTTTAATTGGCATACAACAAACATCGGAACAAACAATACAGGTAAAATTTTCAATAACCATATCTTAAGTCCTTGCAGCTAAAACACCTGTTCAGTGGGACCATTGAAACGCTGGTTATTTGTTTTAATGATATGCACTAGAAAAAGAGCCAGTTGGTTAAGCACAGCAGGATCCTCAGAGTCAAGTAAGAAATTCAGGGTCACCTCTTTACTAGCCGCGCCCAACTTAGTCATAAGAGGTTGGAAATATTTCTCTCTGCTCTTGGAATGTAATGGGCAATAGAAGATTAAATGCTCTACAGTTTCAATACTGCCCAGCTGGCAGGGGCAGGACCTATCAGCGTAGGGTACACCTTTAAAACGACCCCACAGGACTTCTGAGGGTAATACATTGCAGCGAGCCAACGTTATAGCCCTGCGTCTTATAGGGATATCCAAGATGTACAAATAGGGTGGAACTTGCCCACCAATTGTTCGTAATTGAAAAGAAAGCGGTGAACAACGAGTGTTGGCCCTCTGCAGTAAGTTTCGGTCCTGCAATTCTAATAATTTCCCCTTGATGGATCTAAAGGCTTCTGCCTGGGATATCGAGCCTATCAGTTCAGTATCTATCCCCAGTTCAACAAGTTTGGCTGCCCAGGGCTCAGCTGAAAAGTAAGTATCCGCAAGCATACACTGAATCAGGTCATTATCTGTGTTTGAGTAAAACACAGAGAGCCACAGCTTTGTGACCCGTATCCAGGCAACAGTTTCAATTGTTCTTAGGCCAGATTCTAGGCACAGAACTGCATATGGAACGCAACTTGGCATACCAAAAATCTTCCTGAGGAAGGAAGCTTGCACATGTTCAACCGAATGGTTAAAGTCTCGGATCCATAACGGAATGCCATACAGAATGAGAGCTAGACATTTGGCTGTGAATATTTTTATGGCCGCAGGTATATATAAGCCCCCTTTGGTGAAAAAAAAACTACAAATTGCCTGGGCAGATAAAGAAGCGGCCTTACACACATAATTGCGTTGTACCTTCCAGGACAAATTGTAAGTGAAATAGAAACCGAGGTACTTATATGATTTAACTTGCTCCAGCTCCATGTTGTTAAGCCTCCATTTCCTTGGCTTCCATGATTTAGTGAATACAAGGATTTTAGATTTCTCATAGTTTAGTTGTAACTTATTTCCTATGAGATACTCGAGACTTTTGTTGAGCAACCTTTTAAGGCCGATTTGGGTGCGGGATAAGATCACCGCATCATCAGCGTAAAGGAGGATCGAAACATGGCGATTACCTAATTTTGGGGGGTGTCCTTCAGGGATATCTAAACAGGGAGCCAGGTCGTTCAAGAAGATATTAAACAAGATCGGGGCCAACAAACAACCCTGTTTGACCCCCTTGTTGGAAATAAATTCCTCTGTTAGACTCCCCTGCGGAGAGGTACGCACTTGGCACAGGTTATTGGAATAGAGGCCTTTAATAAGATATAATAATCTATTATCTATCCCAAGATTTTGTAATTTGTGCCAGAGTAAATCTCTATCCACACTATCGAACGCGGACTTAAGATCAAGAAAGGCCACATACAGTTTGGAATTTAAATTGATGACATATTTGGTGGCCAAGTGTTTTAATATGAGTCCATGGTCGATTGTTGATTTGCCCCTCCTAAAACCTATCTGCTCCGGCCGAATGATCTTCCGTTGATGAATCCACAGGTTTACCTTGTTCAACAGGTATTTGGCATAGAGCTTACCAACAATCGACAGTAGACTGATCGGCCGATAGTTAGCTGGATTATGGGGGTCACCCTTCTTATAAATAGGTACAATTATGGACTTTAGCCATGCTTTGGGGAAAAGCCCAGTTGCATTAACAGCAGTAAACAAGTTGCTTAGACGTGGGGACCAAAAGGACATATCAGCTTTGATCCAGTCAGCTGGGATGGCATCTACGCCAGCTGCTTTACCCAGTTTCAGATCTTGGATGAGTGGTATAATTTCCTCCTCATTCACCGGTGGCCACTCCGGTAGGTTTACTGTATCTGTGGAGAAACCTCGAGCAGCCTCCTTGTCCATCGAGGAAAGCAGTTTTGAGAAGTGATCGATCCAGGATTGATTTGTTATGTTGCCTATAGGAGCAGGAGCATTGCGAAAGCTCCCCCGCGTTATGCTCCAAAAAGCTTTAGCGTCGTTATGAATTATAGCAGAATGCAATTTAAGCCATTGAGCTTTCGCAAAGAGCTTCTTTTTCTCCCTAGTCAAATTTTTGAATGCTTCGTTGATCTCAAAGAATTCTCTTAGTGACTCTTGAGAATTCTGAGCTCTAAATTTGGCAAAAGAAGCCCGCACTTGAATTTTCACCCGCCTACATTCCTGGTCAAACCAAGAAGGGCGTGCCATACCATTTCTGATGGTTTGAATGGGTTGATGCGGGCACAGACTGGTAATCATTTGATTTGACAATAATTCATATGAACGAACAACCTTCTCTGGATTCGTGTCAGTCAACATACTAGCACAATATGTCCTGTTCACTTCTAGATCAAGTAACGCATGAATCTGGGTGAGAGTTTTATCATCCCAACGAAGTTTGGATAACATAGGCCCCTTGGCAAGTTGCACAGGACAGGGCGTGCACACCTGCAAGTTGAAGTTAAACCAGATCCTTAAGGGAAAATGATCGCTCAAAATTAGGTCATCCACCGAAAACTCATCTACCAGTTGCAACAAGGGGAGCGAGACTAAGATATAGTCTATAATGCTACAACCGAGTGCTGAGATAAAGGTAAACTCGGATGACTTTGGGTAGTGCAGGATACCATTTAACCACATCATATTCAATTGAAGGCTGAAGTTAGCTAAACATAAACCTGCCTCATTCAGGTTTTTATCTTTAGATTGCCTTATCCAGGAATTAAGAGGAAGGCCAGTTAGAGCATAATCACAGGTTAGGATTTTTTGGAAAGTTTGGTATTCACTACCCACTCTGGCATTTAAATCGGCACCCAATATTAGAAGAGCCTGCGGGTGTCTTTCACTCAAGGAGACACAAAGTTGGGTGAAACTATTCCAAACCATCCTACACTGGTCCTTGGTGCCTTGAGGGGGGATATAGGCGTTTAAGATTAACAGATTTACTTCACCACATTGAACCTTGACAATCAACAAGCTAAAGGACGTGTGTGACAACACAAGTGGGCTTGCTTTCCAAGGCTCTTTAACTAGAGTAACCAACCCCGCCTGTGGCCGTCCATACTTGTTATTTTTTACAGCTGGCAGGTGAAAAGATTGGAACTCAGTGAGTGAGAAAGGTTCCTCCGACCACGTCTCCTGCAGACAAATAATGTCATTCTGTTTCAGATAGTTAAGGAAATCAGGATCTTGCACCTTTTTCTTTAAACCAGCCACATTCCACGAAATCAAGGAAAACTTATCACGCAACTGTTGTTTAGTATGGAAAGGCAGTTGTGGGACATGATTATACTTGGAATCCAAATTACTATTCTCTGTTTCTAGTCAAAAAGAGGCAAGCCTCAGCCCTTCTCTTGAAGTCACGATCTTATGTCTTTCTTCTACAGGATCATCCTTCTGTCTTGGACTTAACAGTTTACTGCATCTGTCCTTGTGTAACCGCGTTTCTAGGTAATCTGCAGTGTTAGGTGTCCACTTCTTGGGATTGCTTCCAGTTGAAGCGTCGTCAGCCTTCCCTAGTTTGTTTAAGTGGCTGGATCGGGTAAAGATTCTGGTTCTCCGTGAGGAGTGTCTGTGCCGAAATCTGTCCTCTGGGCCGTTTTTTCCTGACCGAACTCGAGGAGGGTTGCCTGGGGTGTATGTCGGCTTAATATACGAAGGCGGCTTTCTAGAGGGGGCACAATATCTCCTGGATATGTGCTGATCATGATTTTTATTTTGCCTTAGTGGTATATTATTGGGATACGACACAAATGGGGGATATAAGTTAGATTGGCCCACAGTCCTCGCCGTACTTGGGGCTGCGTTCTTAACATGCCTGGGCGCGTAAGGGATATGTGACTGAGCAGTCCTCGTATTCTTCCATCGTCTGGGATTGTGCTTAAACCCAGTTGACTTGTATGGGAATTTCCCTTTGGGCGCCTTGGGTCGCCTGGCGCTTGACGTCTCCCCGTGGCCCCATTTAAAAGATATATGCTCTCGTTTGAATTTGTGCAATAAATTCCAAAAGAATTGTGCATGCTCCGGGTTTATGAACGTTAGGAGGATCTTTCCTCTTCTGGCGGAAGGCACCGAGGGATAGCAGCACTCACAGATGAAGGACTCATCGAAAGGCCAGTCCGATCCCAACATCTCCAGGATAGAGGATTTAACCTGGTTGTCGGATATCCATAGGCCATTCTCGAATCCAAGCTTCCAATTGAAGATGGTTATGTGCTTGTTAGCGTGAGCAGTCGCCTCCGTCCATTTGGTTGAAGAAAGTCTACTGTCCTGTAAGTGCACTTTATCAACGGGCTGGCCATCAGCCGCCATGGGCTCCAAGTGCCCATCCCCTACTACCGGCAGGTGCTGTATTGAAGACCCTGCCGAAGTTTCTCTCCACGAGTCGAGAATCATGATATCCTCATTCGAGAATGTTAGGTTAAAGGGCGCTTGCTCAGAGAGCAGCGAGAGGTTTTCTGACGGCACTGGGATGGTGGGGACATTGTTAGCTGGAAGTTGCTCGGGAGTAGGTTGCATATGACTAGCCTTGGCGTTAAGACTGTTCCAGACAGCCTCATTATAATTGGAGTAATTTGGTCCTACATTTTCTCGTGGGCCGTGGAGGCTGGAAGAGCATTCGGGTTCCTTGGCAGATGGAATGTAATGGTCACTCATTGGCACATCTTCATGCGGACATCTACAGAACGGGTTTAGGACAGCGTCGATTTTAGACTTTATTTCGAGTATCTCTGAGTATAGTCGGTTTAGCTTATTAAAGGTGTTCTTAACCGTCAGCGCCACAAGATTACATTGATCTCTCAGTAGAGTACTCTTGGACATAGTTTGGGATTCCGGAGAATCTGAGGAAGTCGAGTTACTATACATGGAGTTTAATTCAAGGCAGTCTTTAAGTGGTGAGATGGAGAGTCCCGGAACGTCCCGGAAGATGGGCTCCGGCCAGGTAAGGTTCTCAAAAAGTAGAGGATCAAGAGACCATGAGCCAGTGTCTATAGGGGAGTCCACCACTTCGTTGGAAAGAATCCATTCGTTATGTTCTAGGCCTCCATGTTTAGACTGTGGGATCATCATAGTGGCTTCCAAGGAGACCCTCCTATTATGAGGACAAAGTGATCTTGTATGTACAGGATTAATTTGTGGGGCAGTCTCCTTTAAATTTGGCCGAGGCACAAGATACTCCTCTATCCGTTTTTGTTCACAATTTCGAGATTTAAGCATTTGGTCTTTTTTTTCTGCTTGGGCTCTAGTCATAACCATCTTGAAGGCAGCAGGCTGTTTATCTCAAAAAGGAATGATTAAACAAAAGTGACCAGTCGTGCAGGCAAAGACGTAATGAAATTGCTGCCAGGTGCAGCGTTAATTAATTAAAGCTCTCGCTTCCACTAGCTGGCAAAGCAGGAAAGTCTTTATCTATTTCATTCAACTCTTCAAAAGAAGGTCGAGTTGTGAGTCCAAACATGCCAGCTTTGGGAGCAATAAGGGTCACTCAACCGCCTGCGGTAGTCACCAAACAAACATCGAAAAGATAAACAGCAAGACTTACTGCCGAGACGCCATCTTCCACCTTCTTCCACCAGTCGAGAGTCGAAAGTAAACAAGCAGATTGTTATTGTTGTAAGGAATAAATTCGCCCTTGAGTTCCAAGCACAGGGGATGAACAATATTTCTTTAGGGCAAAGTCATAGGTGTACAGGCTGTACAAGGCGAAAACAAGATAAGAAAAGCAAAGAAAACACGGAGCTCCCACTCTGGCGTACGCAGCTGGGACTCTCCCGACCGGAAGTCCTAGACCATCTGGTGAAGTCCATGTGTACAGTCGCCGTTTGTGTTGCTGGAAAAGGGTGTTTGCTATGACTAATGTGTTCTCCTGACAAAACTCTTATCAGTCTTTGCCCTGCTTCATGTTGGGAATTCTCTATTCCAGAGGTTCTCAAAAACTCTCAGGGAGTAAGTCTGTAAGTCTTTGCCCTGGGGTGGAGGGGGTGGTGCCAGCACTTCCGCGATCGCGCTGGCACCGGGGAAAGCACACATTTTGCACCACTTGCGCCAGGTTGCCCTGGCACTCCGTGGACCTCTCCATGGGCCTCCCCCAGAACCGAGAAAAACTCTACTAAATGTTACAGAGGTGAGAAAGGAACTAGATACGTGAATCCCATTTTAGTGGGCACTTCCATATTTAGCAGAACATCTAGTTTGGCCTTAAGTTTGATTAAATAGTCATAGTCTCTAGATGAGATCAAGAAAGAAGGACACACAATGGAATTGGGAGATATTTATAACCATTTCCATTCCAGGCCAGATTCATTTCTTGAGAAAAGGGAAGGTTTTGTAATAATATAGGCACGAACTCTTTAGCATACAGGTTTAGACAGTATTCCTCTTCTTTCAACACGTTTCAAAACATAGAATACATCCCTCAAAAGCCATTGATGTTCTGTGCCTTTTTTTCTGCTGGATAAAACTACCACACAATCCTTGAAATTGTACACTATATTAATTAAGGGGGAAGGAGGCAAATTATAACCATAGGATGAGTCAAATTATTCTCAGGGGTTGCTAAATGGATAGATTTTTTTCCCGTCTTTTTTGATAACGAAACCAAACTAGTCACCCATTTGTGACCTTAAAAAGTCATATAAATCTGCTAAGGCGCATATGCATTTTAAGCAAGATTTTGCTGATATGACTGTTATTACCTCTTCTGCGCAATATATGTTTTTGTGGGAAATTCTTTAGTGCACACAGAGGTTCTACAATTGTGTCATGCAATAAACTTACGATTGACATAGCCAAATATTAGGATTCCTGCCAACACAGTGAAGCGCTGTTTTGACAACTGTGTCACTGTGAATAGGAGTTAGGGAATCGCAGACTGTAGCTCCAGCTTCGGCCTAAGTAGGGCTGCTCAAGTGAGTCATATAAAAAAGAGCTGGAAAGATCTTTTCATGAGGAAAAGAATAGTGCTGTTGAAGGAACATCCCCCCGCAGCAGCACATTTTAACATGGAGTCGCATAAGGGATTTCTTTTCCACAAAGCACTCTATCCTACAAAATAAAGTGCTTAGAATACTACTCACTTAGGGTGTTCCTAGCAATTATTCACAGGCAGCTCAAACCTATCAGGCCCCTATGGCAACAGATGTTGCCATAAGTGCCGCTGTGGTGTCACAACATCCGTGGTGCTGCCATGTGCTTTGGGATCGCAGGTGCAAACAGCTATGTGCCAGCCAGTAGCATAACAATTAGGGGCAGGGGGTGGGTTGCCATGGGGACCATTTCAGACCATGGCGACCATGGCACCCCTGTCATAGGAGGAGTGCCATGTGAGGCCAGTCAAGATGGCGGCCACCACCTCAGAAGAAGTCACTCGGCCCATCTCAGCTTTTTCACTTCCCTGTGCATCCCCTTCTGGCCCCTTCGGGCACCCCGCTCTGGTCAAGCTAGACTCTTCCCAGTTCCTTTGGGAAATGTTTGTGCCTTAGCATAACGTATTTGGGACAATAAGCCACAAGACTTAGGCAAAGGCCATTTTCATGGTAGTCGAATTTCCAAATCGTGTAGGGTTTTGTTTATGTTTTTTGTTTTGTTTTGTTACCATTTTGTTTGCCTGTTCTGAAAAGTTGCTGGAGGTTCAGCCACATTCTCTATGTGTGCTTCTGGAATGACTTGCAAAAACAACATTTATTTCTTTAACCAAAAATGATACGACATTTGTTTTTTTGTTTTCCCTCTGCAACCCATAAGAACAGTATCCATAAGAACATAAGAAGAGCCCTGCTGGATCAGGCCAAGGACCCATCTAGTCTAGCTTCCTGTATCTCACAGTGGCCCATCAGATCCCTCAGGGAGTATGAAAGACAACCAGCTACTTGTATCTTGCTGCCAGTCCCTTGCATCTGGCATTCTGAGGTAGCTTATTTACCCTCTCAGAAACCTACTGAATGCACTGTTCCTCCCTCGATATCTGGAATGAGTGAAAAAACTGCCATTCATGGCCAATTTGGCCAATAATATAACTCCTTCATTTGGACCTTAATGCTACATGTTCAGTGGTTCTCAAATCTTTTAGAAGCCCTAGAGGCTGTTGCCTGATATATAAATGCCATGGGGTATAGCTATAATGGTGCCCTCTGCCAAGTATCGGCTTGTATAACCCTTGATGTACACGGCCTAACCTGCCCTCTCAGTTTTGCAAACGACCAAAAATTAGGTCACAACCCGCTGGTGGGTTCCAAACTGCTGCTTTAGCTCATTACATCATAATCTCACTGTAGGTAGTGCACTCCTGTTTCCAATAAGTGACCTTCTGAACAGATAAATCAGCAAGAAGGCTTTTCGATATCTTGATATTTCCCAAATAATTATTGTTCATTGAGCATTGTACATAACTCTCCTTTCAAAACCACAGTTCTAGCATTAATTGTGCCTCATTCTCAATTCAGAAGTGAACAGATAGCCTACTGCTGTTTTTATTTAATTACAGAGATACATATGCACCTATGCACACATCCTTCTGTTGGTTACACACACACACACACACACACACACACACACACACACACAAGACTTTGCTCCAAGATGGTGACAATACACTGTTGCAGAAGTCAAGAGTAGTTTTTCTTTTGACTTCAAACCATACACTGGTAGCAGTGTATTAGTAGCAGTTTCTAGTAGCAGGTTCTATTCCCCTTGGAGGGAATGACTCAACAAATGGAAATGTGCAGATCCAAGCAAATGTAACTAATCAAGAGGGGTGCAGAGGAGATAAGAAAAATTAAAGCACCTCAGTGTGGCATATGGGGCTTCAGAAATAGCTGAGTAAAGATATAAACACAGAAAAAGCAATGAGTCAGCGAGCCTGTCCGTACAGTAAGTGTGTGTCACATTGCCAAATGAAGGAAACCAATTTGGGAATGGACTGTTGAATGGGTTTATGGGCAACAGAGGATGGGGAGGAGAGGAATTAGAACTCATTTGCAAAACAGGCACACAAGAGAAGCAGCTTAAGAGCAGCAAATACAGACGCCAAAGGGAAACATCATTGATAGGATTTTCAGCTGCTCCTTTGGTATTTTATTCCTAGATGGGGCAGAATCTTGGCAAATCTCTGTCTTTCTTTCTCAGTTGTACATCTGTAAGTGTGTAAGCCAAATAATGTAATTTCTTGCAGCTAATCTAGCACATGATTTTCTATGCATATTGCTCTTTAAGAGACCACTGAAATGCAATTCAAGTGAGAGATCCCAGTAGAGTAAGAACTCAAAGAACAGCACTCAAGGATGAGAATCTCTTCTCAAACAAATTATAGTTTACCTTAAAAAGGTAAAGGTTTCCCCACGACCGAATGGTCTAGTCGTGACCAACTGTAGAGGGCAGTGCTCATCTCTGTTTCAAAGCCTGTAGAGCCGGCGTTTTGTCCGAGGACAAGCTTCCGTGGTCATGTAGCCAGCATGACTATACGCCATAGCCTTCCACCAAAGTGGGAATTTATCTACTTGCAGCTACTATTTATCTACTTGCATTTAGGTGCTTTCAAACTGCTAGGTTGGCAGGAGCTGGGACAAGCAATAGGAGCTCACTCTGTCGCGCAGTCTTGAACTCCCAACCTTCCGGTCGGAAAGCCCAGCAGCAGCGGTTTAACCTGCTGCGCCACCACGTCCCTATATAGTTTACCTTACCACTTTACAAACCGCAAGCTTGCCACATCAGTCAGATGTAAGCCCATTTTTCAGGATCAGTTTGTGGTCATCTGGCTATCTCAGATGGGAGTGCCATCCAACTAATTCAAGTGTTGATCTACAATTTCTTCTGAATGGCTCTCACTGCTTCTTTCCCAGGGTCTTAGAGGCAGTTCCACCATTTGCAGAATTACTTGGTAGAGATCCAGCTCTGCCCAAATCTCAATGCAGAGACCAAGAGTCAAGCTGTAATTTGTTTGAAAAGAGATTCTCATTCTTGAGAGCTGTTCTTTGAGCTCTTATTCCATTGGGCTTTCCCACTTGTATTAAATTTCAGTGGTCTTTTTAAAGAGCGATATGCATGGAAGTAAAAATTCTAATGATATTTTGCATTTTAATATTTGCACAGTGCTTTGAAGATTAAAAGCGCTACCGGTGCTGGAAGTTCTCTGTATAGTGCCTTTCATCTTGAAAGTGTTCCATAATGTTTCTAAAAGCAAAGAACCCTTGGTCTCCAACTGCCATTATACTGAAGAACTCTGATGGGAAGCAGTATATTGAACTTCTGGGAGGGAGGGGTTAAGGTGTGCCACAAAAGGTCCACAGGAATGCTGCAGGAATTTGCTGGAAAAACACTTGTGGGTTCTGCAGCTGTGTTTCCGGGGCAACTGCCAATAGTGATGAATTGTTTTCCCTCTTCCTCCGCTGGCTCTAAAGAGATGGTGAAGGAAGAGGGACGAACAATTTGTTACTACAGACAGTTGCTCTAGAAACAGAGCCACAGAGCCCAGAAGAATCCTCCAGAAGCCGGAAGTGACATCACAACAGGCGAAGACCATAGAAGTTAGTGTGTCATGAGAAAGAAAAACATTGAAAATCACTGGCTTAAGGGATAATCCCTTTGAAGGATACTGGTTTAAAGGAGGTTCACATCTGGCTTGCCCTTAAATCAGCAGCTCTCAAAACTGTTTAGAGAACTTGTTCCACCAGAGATTTTCTGCTGAGGTATACAGCTGCCAAATAATTCCTCTTCCTTTTGCAGATGATTCTGGGGAGCCTTTTAGGTGCATATTTGGTTTATGTGTGGTGCTGTCCAGGCCTCATTGTTCTCCACGTGAGAAAGAATATGCCATACTACACAAATAACTGTTGTAAGAAGTGGTGGTGGTGGGCAAGAGATCTTCCAGGGAATTGATGTACCATTGTGGATCTTCTCATAGAAGAGTCCTTGGGACCAGTGGTGAAATTCAGCCAGTTCTCACCAGTTCTGCAGAACTGGTTGCTAATTTATTGATATACAAAAAGTAGTGCTGTAGTAAGAAGCAGTAAAAAGAAAGGAGGATATAGAACTGGTTGTTAATTTATTTGAATCCCACCACTGCTTGGGACCCTTCTGAGAAACGTTTGAGTGCCCCAGAACACAGTTGGAAAATCTCTGTCCTAAGTAATCACCCCCATATTATCAGGGCACAGCACAATTTTCAGAGGTGCTGATAAAGCCCAGTGATTGTTGTGAAAGTTATACCCTAAGATTCCTTGAAGTGCTACAGATGTTGCTTGCACACAACTTACACATGCTGCAGCATTGCCAGAGATCTCTGGTGGCAACTTTCAGATCATGCACGGCAGCTGCTTAGCCTGCAGAATGTCTTTGGCCGGCCCTGCACATGATGCTTTCCTTGCCCTTGTCATCATGGTGTCAAACGCATTTGAATAGGCAGAAACAGCACATCAAAACTGTCTCTAAGCAGAATATTTTAATGATGCTTGATCTTGCTATGATGATCCATGCAAGAAAGAAAAGGAAAAGAAAGAAAACCCTCTTTAAACTGGTTTGAAGGCATAGTACAGTCTCTGACCTGAAGCTAAACAGATCGAAGTGTGGTCAGTTTGTGGGTGGGTAATCACCTGAGAACCCTGTGTATACCATCTCTGAATCCCATGATGGAAGGCAGACAGGATCTAAATGGAATTGATCAAATTAGGTGCACAATAATAAAGGATATTCATTATTCTGACAGAGTCAACATTCACTCTTCAGCATTAGGAGTTATTTACAAGCACGCAGTTGTATTTTAAATGCGGCTCCGATCTCAGAAGTCTGTCTCATGGTATTCACTGAGGCTTAGAGCTGGGATGCACATTAACGCTTATCACATGAAAAGCTGTCCAGCTCTTCCTGCTCAGAATTTTGAAGGCTCCCTGCCGACAGGTAAAGAAAGCTGGAGGGGATTGAAGTCATGCACACAGAGAAGGGAGGCACTGCTAGCTGGCTTTCTTCTTGGGTTGTTTATCTCCAGTTCTCTCTCTCATCATCATAGCTAATTTTCCCTATGAGTGGGGAGAGGGAGGAGCAGGACCCCATCCCCTCACTCACCCCCACTGAGAGCATGAATGATACAGTCATGATCCCATCCATATTATTTTTGTCCCACTTTTCTCACAGAGAGTCAAAGCATCTTACAATAAATAATGCAAAGATGGAAAGAAGATGTTTCTGATTCAAAGCAATATCTCCAAGCTCTTCTAAATATTCTGCTGATGTTTGGGGAATTCTTCTAGAGCAGAGTTCTCCAAACTCCAGCCTGCGGGTCGGATACAGAGACCACTTTTTCCATCCAGCGGGTGACCGGTGCTTACCGTTCCACTGGGGAGCATTGGGACAGCCATGACTACAGCCCCCCAGTGTCACTGCAGCAAGCCGCTTCCGGGTTCTGATGCCCCAGCAGGCTGTGCATGCGGCATTCTGGGCAGGCGTGGCTGGCCGCGGTGACACTGGGGGGCTGTAGTTGTGGCTGTCCCAACGTTCCTTGGGGGAATGAAAAGCATCAGTCATGCCGGGGAACCTTAAGGTGCTGCAGAGGAATCCAGTTTGGAGACCGCTGTTCTAGAGCAGCA
The DNA here is from genome assembly GCA_029204185.1 of Lerista edwardsae. Classification (NCBI taxonomy): domain Eukaryota; kingdom Metazoa; phylum Chordata; class Lepidosauria; order Squamata; family Scincidae; genus Lerista; species Lerista edwardsae. The sequence goes on along the minus strand of JAJKFI010000035.1, from coordinate 9,852,875 downwards.
TTTCTCAAACTGTGGGTCAGAACCCAATTGGTGGGTCATGGCCCAATTTTTGGTGGGTCCTGCAGAGCTTCCAATGAAAACATGGCTGATGGAAAGACCGGATAACTAATTGACTCAAGCATTGAGGCTATTCAAAGATCAAGTAGCTGCTAACTGCCCTGCAAACAGCCAAGCTCCTAAAGTATGCAAGGAGCTGGCCTCTTGCAGTTTTCAAGCTTGTGTGGATCTAGAGAGATAAATGTTTGAGCATCTTTTTTCTGGTGTTTTTTTTTTATCAAGTCCGTCACTGACAGGTAGTGGGGGCAGGTGAAGGCTGGGTCACATAACTAAGCCCCTCAAGCTTTGAGGCTATACATTAGGGCTGTCTCATTACAAGAAATGGATTGGGGGGGGTGGCAAATAAAAAAATATCACAGTACCTGGAACTAAATACAAATAATATTTCTTTCTAGGTCACCTTTTTTAAAATCTCATAAAGCTAGTTGGGTCCCGACATAGTGTCATTTAAAAAAGTGGGTCCTGGTGCTGAAAGGTTTGGGAACCGCTGTCCTAGAGCATTTCTACTTGCTGTGATTCTGCTGTCAGATTATTTGTTTTTCTCTGGTGCCTCCAGAGTTTCAAATAACTACGGGCGAAACCCTAATCAACTTCCCAGCACCAGGGTAAGGGCAATGCAGCTCTGAGATAAGGGAACAAATATTCCCTTACCTTGAGGAGGCCTCAGTGACTGCCCCCCCCCCTGCAGGATGCAGCATATGCCCCATTGGCACAGCTATGTCAGGGCTGGAAAGTTGGTTAAGATTGCACCCTAAGGCTACAATCCTATCCACATTTACCTGGGAGTAAACACCATTGACTATAATGGAATTTAATTCTAGAGTAGATTGGATTCTGCATGGGATTGGGCTCTGAATATTCCAGTACCATTGCAGGTGGGGTGAAATGCCTCTCACCCCAAATACCCTGAAATGATCAGTGACTGGAGGCAGAGGTCTACAGTTAACAAGGGTTTGTAGTTTGGATAGACACAGGCAGCATTATGCAGCAGGTTGACATTTGGGATTTCTTACATTCCAACTGAGGTCAAAGCTGCTCCAGGAACTAGACCTGTGGCATTATTAATTGAACTATACTCGCCACCTTTCGTCTACAAGGGGTGTTATGCTACTAGTTGAGACAACAAACTGTGACCAGAATGCCCCTAATATAGATCTCACTTCAGCCATCCATTCACCAGGTAGTCCAAGGAGAGGCATTATTTCCCACACACACCGTACATACAGAATGGAGTAATATGGAGAAAAAATTATGGATCTACTACGTAAGGCTGTTATGAGGATCCTTGGGGTGACGTATGTGAAGCTGTTGGAACACGTAGTGCTATAGCCCAATGCAGTGCATGTTTACTCAAACATAAGCCCATAAAGTAAGCAATTATGCTTACTCCCAAAGAAGATTGCACAAGATTGCACCGCTGATGTTGTTACTGTATTATATTTCATATCTTCCCCCATCATTGTGTCTCTGTGCTCAGAAAGACTCCATTGGTTGGATTTCTGCCTGCCATGCAGCAGTCAGAGAAGACGCAGCAACCCTACATTGCACAGCTGCCCTACATTGCACAACTCTCTCGGAACAGAGAGTGCTCATTTTGAATCTCCAGCACATCTGCCACCCTGACACATTATTTTCTAGGTTCCCAGATACTAGATCATCATTATAAAGCAAGACGTATTAAGGCACTTAGATTTTCAGGGAATGTATTTCTCATCCTTCATTATACTGGAATCCAGTAATGGAGGGCATCCTGGAAAATGAGGAAATGCTTGCTCTGTAAACAGGATATAGTACTACTGATGTGACCACTTTCATTTGAGAGTGTTCTAATGGTGCTGCCCGCCAGCACACACCCATTGGATGATTTAAACTGCACTAGACTGGTTTCCCTTATGACATTCAAAACTACCGGCTTGATTAGAACTTCAAGGAAGGGAGAGAAAGTTTGGCTACCGCTAGAAATCGGTCCTTTATTTCACACACATTTGTAATCTGAAAGGGACAAACCCTACATTACTTGACACGTATGTTGTGCAGCTGTCTGTTTTGTCTTTGCTAAATAGCAGCTGCAGGGAACCAATCTGGATTGATCGATTGGGGAGGGAACATTTAACCCTTTTTCCACATCATGCTCCTGCTCTGGATCATTCACAGCCACTCCTCAACAGCTATTTAACCAAGGAGGAAAGTTCCCACTTGGGCCAATGAGAGCTTTCCCCCCCCAGTCAAATAGCAGCTGCAGGGAGGGGGGATCCAGACCAGGACTATGATTGGAGGCAAAGGGTTAAAGCCCCCCTCCACCTGCCCTGGTCTTGATACTGATCAGAGTGCATAAAAATGTATAGAAAGAAAACCATGCACACAGCCGCATAATATGTGTTTAATGTGTGGTTTGACGTTGAGTGCATGTGTGAACACCCTCCCTTCCAAGGGAGGACAGAAGCAATGCCCTGATCTGAGTTAGTTAGTACCCAGTATTTGTGGCAGCTCCCAAAAGGCTTTCAGGTGATGTGGAAGGAGGTAGCTGCATTGTCCTTTCCTTTCTCCAACTAGCACTTCAGCTTGGTCAGGTGGAGGTTGTTTCACCAGGAGATTGCCCTCTCCCTCCTTTAGGTTATCCTTCTCCCTGGATGCTGGCCACTGATACTAGCTCCAGATGCCTTTACACATCTGCCTGTCTACCCATCGTTATAGGGTTAGCAGATACAATGGAGGACTGAGTGTCTATACCTTTAACCCCTGTATAGAAGAAGGAATTTGGGCAGAGGCAGCTTTTGAAACCCTTCCATGTGGAGCTGCACCTGCCCAAATCCCCTCTTCTATATAATGGTTAAAGGTATAGGTACTCTGACCCTGTATGTATCTGGTCACCCTAATTATAGGTGTCCTCAACAGGATTTTAAACCTGCCTCTGAATTTGGTGCATGTGTCCTCTTTTCCTGCCCATACCAGAAGCATTTGCACTGTTGTGATAATATGGTCTTTGTGAGATCCAGAGGCAGATCTGGGGGGGGGCAGATCTGTAAGTTTTGCAAGAAGCCTTACCTTGCAGTGGAAAACACTCCTCTCCTGCACTGTTCTAGCCAATCCTCACAGGGAACAGCAATATCTTGGCGTTGCTTACTGGCTATAGCAGCAAGGGAGAGGAGGGATTTACATGACAGGGTAAGGCTTCTTGCAACACTTACAGATTTGCCCCCCCCCAGATCCGCCTCTGGAGAGATCTCATGTGAGGCGAGGTCTCAGCACAATATTGTCCTCTAACATGGCAGTTTGTCACCAGCTTGTGAGTCTATCTCAGATCAAGCAAAGCTTCCTAGTTCCTAATGATCCCTGGCACTGGTAGGCCATCTCTGACAACAAGGCCTCAGAGAACTGCTTCTTCAGTAGGGAGCCTATCCACATTTCAGCCAGCTTTCTTCTCCACTGTTTGGGCACATTAGATAGGCACGTGAGAGGAACTGCTCACCTCTTGCAATTACTCTTGGGTATGGGCAGCCAGGCCAGTGCCATGAAGGCAAAAGTGTGCCACCCCAATTGTCTGGGTAACAGTTCTCTCAGCCGTTGGAATTGCTGTTCATCACCTTCCTACAATGCCCTGTTGTTTGTCCAAGACTGAAATAGCCAAGCTAATAGCCAAGAATCAACCCATTCCTTTCTGAATGTGTTCAGTACTTTATTTTTAAAAAGCCATTTTGGTGGCTATGACTATCCAGTGGCAATGAACTGCATCGGTGAAGAAGTGCTTTCTTGTATCCGTCCTGAACCGCCTGTTAAATCAATCGCATTAGGTGACCCCACAATCTCGTATTATAGGAAAGGGAGGATATTTTCTCTCTTTGAACAAGCCACTGGAATTCATTTTGTACCGTACAAGATTGTGAGAAATGAGGATGTTAGAAAATTCCTCCACTTGCAACAGCAGCAGGTGTTTGAAGAAAGCAATGACTGATCTCATTCACCCCTTTCCCCCACAAGCTTGTTGTCTGTCTCTCCTTCACCTGCTGTGGCAAGGCAGCTTCCCGTGTGCTGTGCAACACGTGAGGGTCAGGGCAGACAACACAATTGCGGGACTGGGCAAGGGAGGCACAGCAGAGCTGTAGCTGCCAGTTCTCCCACTCAACTGGAGACTGAAAGCGAAACATCTGGTATCAGAAATACCGTCCATAATAGCTATTTAAAAATATTACCTAGTACTAGGCTAAGCTTCAAAGTATTCCAACTTAGTTGCATTTTTTTCTCACCCACAAACTCCCCTGTCACTTGAAGGCTACACTCCTATGCAAACTTTCCTGTCTCATTGATCTGCATGGGATTTACATGAATAGATTCCCATTGCATATGCTCACAGCAGAATTCTTGGTTTGCTACAGCAGGCAAAAGACAAAGCTGGGATCCAGAACTGCCACACCTAAGTGCTACCTTGCTGCCTCTGAGCTCTTCATATGCTGAACACATCTTCAACCTAGGAGCTGGCAACACAGTGCAACCCTATAACTATGCTCTATAAATATCCTTTGGAAGATAAGACCATGTGAGATGAGATCCTTGATGGAGTTGGGAACCAGCTGAAGTCAATGTTGATGGGGACAGTTCTGGTGAGGCTTAAAAGGATCAAGAACCAGGTTGAGCTTCAAGTTGGAGTAAATAGCTGAGATTCAATATAAAGATTTGAATAGAATGATTGAGCTGGAACATTCAGGAGTGTATTGCTAGTGCCTCCCCCCAACTGAGTTCTTAGGAACATATTCATTTTCTGGATTCCCCCTACTTTTCTGCAAAACAACATGGAATGGAGGAGACTTATCCTATGCATGTTAGGGTGTTGGGGAAAGTAGTTTCAACAAAGGGAGACTTTTTTTTTATCCCAACCTCCCTCTAAAAAGAATTCAAGGCAGCGTGAATGGGGTGATCCCATTTTATTCTCATAACAGAGATTGCTGAGGGTAAAGGGTAACCACATCTCCAAGACCATTCAGCTACTGAGCATGGATTTGAACTTCAATCTTGTCATTCCTAAACAAACCTTCTCTACATCAAAACTCAATCGCTCCCTGCAAAGAGCAAGGCTAAAGTTATAGCCAGTAATAGCCACCAGAGAGAGAAGAAACTCTGCGTAGTTAGAGATCCCAGGTCAATTTTGGATTATATGGAGAGCATTTTCTTCTTACAGCCTCCAGAAAGGCTGCAATTCTGTACAATATGGGGGTGCCCTGGTATCTGTTGGGGATAGACTTCTCCCCCTCCCCATGAATACCTGAAAGCATGGATAAGAGGGAACCTATATTAAATATAGGATCCTTGCTTTACACAAGCAAGACCCCACCCTCGAGCAAGGATAGTTTTTAGCAACCATTTAACTTTTAGCAAAGTTAGAATAGAGGAAAGTAAGCGCCCCCAATCCATGGATAATTAAATCCATGGATAGGGAGGGGGCTGACCTGTACACACCCTTTCCTGGGAGCAAGCCCCACTGAGCACAGTAGGACTAACTTCTGAGTAGGCTCATCTCTGTTTGCTCATCTCTGCACTTTCAGCCATCATCATACGCTGCTCATACGTTGCCTGGCTCTTTCTTTGTACCCATGAGGGCTAGACATGGGATCACCCACTTTGTGGACTGGAAAGGCAGGGTATAAACATTTTTAATAAATATTGCAAACTGATATTTATATTCCTGATACTATAAGGATGCTAAATATTTTTTTAGGCACTAAATTCCATAACTACAGATGCTTAACATGCACTTCTGAACTGCATGTATCATTTACTAGATTTGAGTGTAGAAATTAGAACCTGTGTGTGTGTGTGTGTGTGTGTGTGTGTGTGTGTGTGTGTGTGTGTGTG
>JAJKFI010000035.1:9801816-9846961 GCA_029204185.1 Lerista edwardsae | reverse complement strand
GTGTGTGTGTGTGTGTGTGTGTGTGTGTGTGTGTGTGTGTGTGTGTGAGGGATTCATACAGTACTGTACAATCCGTATTTAGTCTCCACTGCTCAGCTGCATGAGTTCCAGGCTATGCTTTTTGGTTATATTTGCAAAGCATAAATGCCAGCCATATAAATGATCTGTAATCCTATTTAAGCTGCATCTGCGAGGCCTCCAACAATTTGCCAGCAGATGGAACTAAAAAGCAGAGAGTGTTTCCTTCATGATACATTATGCATCTGGTCATCTTATGCATAAAGGCTGGCAGCAGGAGAAGGCATTTTGTTTCTTTATGTTTAAACTTTAATTTCCAGGCCCATCTACTTGTGGCTGGGCAAAGCGCTTTCACTTGGAATGCCCCACCAGAGTTGCAGGTTCAAGTCATAGGGGGCCTGACCTTCTGCATTGGAAAAGAGGGGACCTGGGCATTCTTCTGAATATGTAGACTTATCTGGGAATGCAAAGACATCTTTGCTTTGTCAGGATGCCCTCCATGTGGAGGTTGGATGTAATTATGTAGTGACTCAGTTTCTCCCCACATTGCTCTGGTAAGGCTTGGAAGCCTAGATGTGGGTGGGACCAATGGTGGTGGCCTTTCCCTCCTAATTGTCACTCTCCTTATCAAGCAGTGAACAGGCAGAAAGGAGCCTTACAATTAAATGCTAGTAGTAACATTTTCTAAAACTCTGCATGGCCTGGAATTGGACTACCTCAAAGACCACTTTTGCTTATATGAGATTACTTTTGCCTTGCATCGGGTCTCTCAAGCCCTCTTTTTGTCCTCTTTTCGAACGCAAAATCATGTGGTTTTTTTTACATTTTTATACCGCCCTTCCTTCAAGGAGCTCAGGGTACATATTTCCTCCCCTCTTTTTGCCCTCACAACCACTCTGTGAGATACGTGAAGCTGAGAGGGAGTGACTGCCCCAAGGGGCCCCAGGAAAAGTCATAGTTTAGTGGGAATTTGAACTTGGATAGCCCACATCATTATACCACCCTGGCACTCAATGTATCAGGGTGTAAGCAGCGATGGGATCTACAAATGAACAAGGGGAACTCTGTGCGGGACTTACACGGGGCTTCCGCGTGATTGGCTGCCCGTCCATAGCATTCCACAGCTGTCCTGGCCTGGGGGGGCTGCCCCCGGTTAGCGCGCCCCCCCGCTACTCGCCCAGGCACCCGGCGCGACCCTCACCTGTCCCCCACGGCGAGCAGGAGCCCCCCGAGGCCAGGGCAACCCCGGAATGCTACAGACGGGCTGCCACTCAAGTGGAAGTCCCGCCTACGTCTCGCCCAGCGTTCCCCTTGTTCATTTGTAGATCCCATCGCTGGGTGTAAGATAATTGGCAGGTCAGGGTCAGGGCTTGGGAGGGTATTTGTCAGGCTTTAACAGCCCAATCCTATGCTTCCCTGGCATCATGTGGTACAGCAGTGCCAAAATGGCCACCACTGCATCCTGTGGGGCCAGAGAAGCCACCGGAGATGTCATTGGAGTAAGGAAACAGTGGTTCCCTTCCCCTGTGTAGCACCCCTGCATCCCCAATTGGCCTACTCAGGTTCACTATTTAACAGGCACAGAACCGAGGAACAGCTCCAAAGGGAACATAGGATTCAACAGCCTGATCCTCCCCTTGTTCTGCCCTCCCCCGCCCAGTTCTGGCCCCTCCCTGCCTTTCACTAGCCCTGAAAAGCCTTCCCATCATTCAATGGGAATACTTACTCTCTGGTACTCCTGTCTTGCAACTTGCCAGCACTGAGGCCCAGCACCAACTGGCACTGGCCTCTCTGCTGGCACTAGGTGTCTCCCATCAGCATCAGAGTGCTGTACGGTACTTCTGTAATACCCAGCACCAGCAATGGGTCTGGAGTACTGGCACTGCCCCCAATAAGACTGGGCTCGGATTTTTTGCAGTTAAGGGTCCTTTTAAATTGAATGTGGTTTTGGTGTGATTTTCAGCTTGGTTTGAAGGAGTATTATTTTCATCCGTATTGTGATTTGATGCGTTGCATTAATGTGGCAGTCGTGTATTGTGTTTGTCACTTTGGAAAGACTTGGTAGGAATGCAAATGTTGTCAGTAAATAAATGAAACAATTAAATGAGGACTCTGGTGGAACATGTTGGAAAAGGAGGTCTCATATGACATTCTATCTACCACAGCAAACATTTGTCAGAAAAGGCTGAGATCTCTGTTGAGACCAACCGAGCTCTGGGATCCCTCAGTTCTGCTGATTTTATATAAGCATTCAGACTCATTAAGTTGACGTCAACAGACTGTGCGCCAAGACTGCTTTCAGGTATGAGGTGCCAAGAGCTCACATTTAAGCCAGCCATTATTCTGAGGTCATGCTGCTTGAATCAAAAAGGTCAGATTTGCAGGTGGAATCCAAGGGGGTATTATTTGTATCAAATGGTAGTATTGATAAGCAAGTGCTCCTGAGCAAATGGCATTGTCTCTCATTGAATGGTTTTTCATATGTAATTCCCTCCCTCTCCAAACAGCTCATGAGTCAGTTCACATGCTATGTATAAATCTCAGCATGTCTCTGACATGAATGAATATAATTTTTTGAATCTATTAAATTCAAGACAGATTGGGGGAAAGAAACATTCAATTGAAAACAGCTTTCACTTTGGCAAATGAATTAATCAGCATCCTTGGAACATACATTATTGTATTAGTAGTGGTGACATGTTATCACCCTCCTGATCAAAATGTGGATCATAGCCTTGATTGGGAGAAAGAAATTGGGAAAGATTCTAAAGGAGGTGTTGTAGTAATAGGTTACTTCAAGCACCTTCACACAGACTGGGGTAAGTTCATGGTAAAGAGATATTATTTCCAGGCGCACTAAATGTCTGCCCCTAGAACAGCTGGCTTTGAAACTGACCAGTTGTGATGGCCCTAAACTGATTCCTATGTGGCAACTAATGAAAGATGTTGAACCAACAGGGAATAGTGAGTATAGTGCTGTCCAGTTCAGGTGTCAAACTCATTTCACAAAGCAGGCTGAATAGTGTTCACTGTACCTACTGAGGACCGGAAGTGACATTAAGCAGGAAGTGATGTCATTAAGCAGACAAAGGCCAAAAACAAGTACTTTGTTCTTACGTAGCAAATCATTAGCTGCAAATGGCAGAAGAAAAACATGTGCAATACAAATCTTGATCATATTTTCAAGATATGGTAGAGCCCATTTATCACATGGGCTGGCTTTTTAGCAGTGCCGTTCCACAAGCATCATTCAACAGCTGAGAGGTGATCTTGGGGCCACTACTCGTTCTCTTCTTCATAAATGACCTGGATTAATGGGTGAAAACAACAAGCTGGCCAAGTTTCCAGATCACTCCAAACAATTCAGTAAAAACAAAGCAGATTGTGACATGCTTTCAAATAACCTCTCCAAACTGGGTGAATGGGGAACCATATGCCAAATGCAATACAATGCAATACAAATGCAATGCAATACAAATGCAATACAATAAATGTAATGTCATGCTCATTGGGGCAAAAATTCCCAACTTCATGTTTGCAGGCAGGGCAGAAGATTTAGCCGAGAGGGTTAATGCCTCCGTTTGCCCGAAGATAACACCTGAAGATCTCAAGGTCGTGAGCTCGGGACTGCTGGAAGTCTCTGCGAGCAGCAGACCTTGGAAACTGCGGCTGATTAAAAGCTGAGTTTCAGCTGCCTCATGGGAGGAGGAGTGTGCTGAAATCAGCTGCATCTCTGGTGGCAGCAGGGAAGCCTCATCAGCCAGCAGACGACAGACGGGTGGCTAAAGAAAGAAGGCTAAATCCAGAAAGAAAGATCTGTAGAAGTGTTGTTCTTGGAAGATAGAACATTCTGTAAATTGTAAAAACCTTCGGGTTTGTGAGAAAGTCTGCCTATGTAAACCGCCTTGAGTTCAATCATTAGAGAAATCTAGTGATATTAAGAAAGGCGGTATATAAATAAATGAATTATTATTATTATTATTATTATTATTATTATTATTATTATCATCATCATCATCATCATCATCATCATCTGCAGATCTGGTATCCTTGGATTCAGTTGTCCATGGATCCAGGAGCATCCCCCCCCCACACACACACAAACATGCCCATTAACATTGAAAATAAAAAATGATACTCCTTATACTGGTCGCTATAAGCATTCAAGCTTATAGCAACATTAAGGCAGACTGCCAGCAGCCTGAATGCTTGAAAAGACTCAATTGAGTTAGCAGGAAGCTAACTGCTAACTGTCCCTATATAAATCTATGATACAGAGCGCAATCCTAAACTGGAGTTAGGCCAGCATAAACTAAGCCAGCAAAGTTTGGCCAGCACAAGGGCCACTATAAAGTGTGTTTGGACCAGTCTCAGAGTCAGGGAGGATGGCTCACGTCTGTGTGCTGGCCAATCTGACTCCAAGAGTGGTCCAAATATACTTTGTGGTGGCCCTTGTGCTGGCCAAATTTTGCTGGCTTAGTTTATGCCAGCCTAACTCCAGTTTAGGATTGCGCTCTGTGTCATAGATTTAGGATTGCACCCACAGTCACATTTGGAACACCTTGTACAGTTCTGGCTGCTACACCTCAAGGAAGCTATTGTAGAGCTGTAAAAGGTGCAAAAGAGGAAAACAAAAATGATCGGAGGGCTAGAACACTTTTCTTCTTAGGAAAAGCTACAATGGTAGGGGCTTTTTACCTTGGAAGAAAGTAAGTGGCAGGGCACATGACTTACAAAAGTGTATATATGGTGGAGAAAGTGGAAAGAGTGGAGAGAGAGTACGTTTCTTCTTATTTCACCCCACACTAATGTTTCTAATGGATCCCAGGTAAGGCTGCGTAGAAAAATTTTGATAGCTTTCTCAACACTTATTGGATTTTTCCCAGAAATTCCTTAAAAGAAATTTACCTTAAAATTTTTATGTTATTACCGTTTGTCTGGAAAGCACTAGTTCGTAGGTTACCATGGTAATAGAAGAAAGAAAGCATCTTTACCATCTCTACATAAAACAAAAAACAAACCTCATTTCCCTTTTTGAGACACTTGCAGGAGGAAAGCTGCTTGAATTGAGGAGTCTGAAAGCTTACAGTCTCAGTGCTTTGTATTGACAAGTGCACTACATTGACACTTTATTTGTTTTTGATTGGATGCAGAAGCCTGCTTTGCTGCTCCATTCCCACTTCATGTTGATGTCAGGCAAATTTACATGGATGATTACTCCCTTAGCATGCTTATCCATCATCATAATGGCAAGATGTCACCATCCCAGCAAACCCAGAGAGAAAGAGAGCACCCAAATTCTCCCTATGTATTGGAAATCTGCACAAAGCTTCAAAACTTGATTGAGTCTTTATTTACACAACCTGGTCTGCCAGGTGCTCACTGAGTGGTTTTTTTTTATATCACCTCTGCCTTTGAAGCATGTGACATTATTTTGCTCTTGATACTTCATTTTTCTGAGCAGGTAAACGTTCTGGCAAAAATATAACAGCCTGCCACCATTTTGCATTCCTAAAAAAAATGACCCATCCTTTCCCTCTCAAAAAATACAAATGTGTTTACTTTTAGGCTGGTAGCCCACTTTCTCATGAGAGTCTCCACATCAGCTCACAACATGCCCCAAACAGAAAAATGATATTCAGAAATATGTACACGTAAGCGTTAAAACCGTAACAGACATGGACATGAAGAGAAGCTGGGATGGAGTGAAGAGGGGAACAAGTTTCTAAACAAGATGTCAAATATTGACCTTTACTAAAACAAAATTTGCATAATAAATTAAGCCTGCAATCTTTGGGAGGGAGACTGCAACTTATAGCACAATCGTATAGATTGTGCAGTGTTGGCGCCACATGGTTGCACTGACGCTTAGCGCCTCCCTGTCAGCACTCAAGCAACAGGACCAGTGCTGCAGGCAGCACCGGCCCTGCAGAGCCCATGCTGAGCCTCTCTAGCGCCGACCAAAGCCCGGTCTATAGTGGGCGCAGATCCGAGGAGCACATAGGGGAGGCTGGAGCCTTCCCTATGGTAAGGGAGTGCACACTCCCTTGCCATGGGGAGGCTCCAGCCTCACCTATACTGCGCTAGGATATGGCGTTGGCCAGCTGGCCTCGCCATTCCAGTGCAGTATAGGATTGCGCCCTTAATTATTCCAATTTCATACCATTATTTTATTGCCTAAATCAGGGTTTATGCAATAAAATAATGGGATCACAAAGCCCCATTTGGGGGATCTCAGCAACCTTTCAAAACCTGTGCAGGAGAGGACTTGGATTCAATCCAGTCATGGTAGTGTCTCATCAAAACTGAGTCCTGAGAAAACTTTTCTCAGTCTTGTTCCAAGGCTTTGAAGGCTAGCCCTGCTCAGCCTGCTACCTCGCAGGGTTGTTTTGAATACACAAGAGGTAGAGGGAACAGGAAGGGTGGGGTAGGCAATGATGAGTAAAGGATGGGTGGATCGGGCCATGGGAGGGGGCGGGCTTAGTGGTGGGTCCCCAATCTCATACTTTATGTTTTGGGGTTGTGGCACAAATAAGGTTGAAAGTCACTGATGTAAATTAATCACTGGGGAGTTAATGTGGATTCCTAAGGTGGAGTGGCAAATAAATCTCACCTTTGCAAATGGTTTCTCCTGCTGCTGCATCATACTGACAATTGGGAGGGAGAAGAGAAAGAAGAACATCCTCCCTCCACACCACACAGAAACACTTCTTTTGCTTCTGATGCCACTAGAAAGGGGAAGAGGGTGAAGGTTTGGGAGGAGAGAATTTATCTGAGCTGTGCATTGGTTTGGTTAACTATCCGAGCTATTTTTGGTTTCGGGGGGAAGAACTTGGATAATTATCAAGCTGATCTGAGACATGTTTTCTGTGGCACACTAAGCTCTGATCACAGTTGGATTTTTTCCAATGTTGTATCAATGCACATTTGCTCATTCATAACCTAGCAGGATGAAAAAAAAATGCAAATGAAACAGAGGATTTAGAAACCCAGCAATGCTACAGTTTTGGAATGAACATTAGAAATTCTCCTCATTAAACTAGAATTTGGAAGGAATGAAAACCAGGGCAGAGTAATCCCATGGAACAATAAAGGAACGGAGTAGTCAAAATCCTCTTAGCGCATGGATTGGGAGCACAATCTCCTTGAAGAGAAGTTGGTTTGTGGATATTTTGGTGTGCTCTTTGGAGAGTTTCAACTTCTATTTCATCAAAATGACATCTTCTTTAATTGCCAGGAGGCTGGAATATGTGGTATGTTTTACACATTTCGACATAATTGATTACTTCTTCTTTCCCCCACATGCCTCTTCCCATCTGCTTAAGTGCACTGGACTCCAAGAGCAGGGGTGTGATATTTCACACCATAAAAATAATGAAGGAAGTTCAATTGGATTCAACATTAAAAAAAAACACACCAAAACACCTCAGCTCCCTAGTGCTTCTAATAAGGAGGAACACTGTTGGTGAGTCATATCACCAAATGCCAGAAAGTCATCAGGACTGTTCCAGTTTTCTATAGAAACTCACAGACTCAAGGACAGAAAGAGTTTCTGTATCATTTCCTGCCCAACCAACAAATGGAGTGCAGAGCCTGGACAAGTGTTTTGAGACAAGCTTCTCAGGTCTTACAGCAACATCTGCACAAAAACAGTCCCCCACTAGTCCTCTTGCCTCAAATTTGAAAGGACAGTTCATAAAGTGTATTTTAAAAAGTCAGAAATATTTAAAGGGTCTTAAATCAGAAATTCATTGACTATGCTAAAGCCTTGTGTGGATCACAACAAACTGTGGCAAGTTCTTGAAGAGATGGGAGTACCAGACCACCTGATCTGCCTTCTGAGAAACCTGTATGCGGGTCAGGAAGCAACAGTTAGAACTGGACATGGAACAACCGACTGGTTTCAAATTGGGAAAGGAGTACGACAAGGCTGTATACTGTCACCCTGCTTATTTAACTTATATGCACAGTACATCATGAGAAAGGCTGGGCTGGATGATTCTCAAGCTGGAATCAAGATTGCTGAGAGAACTATCAACAACCTCAGATATGCTGACGATACCACTCTAATGGCAGAAAGTGAGGAAGACCTAAAGAACCTTCTGATGAGGGTGAAAGGGGAAAGTGCAAAAATTGGCTTGAAGCTCAACATTAAAAAAAACTAAGATCATGGCAACCACTCCCATCACTTCCTGGCAAATAGAAGGGGAAGAAATGGAAGCAGTGACAGACTTTATCTTCCTGGGCTCCAAGATCACCGCAGATGGTGACTGCAGCCCTGAAATTAAAAGACGTTTACTTATTGGGAGGAAAGCTATGGCGAACCTAGACAACTTAATCAAAAGCTGAGACATCACCCTGCCAACAAAGGTTCGCATAGTCAAAGCAATGGTTTTCCCAGTAGCAATGTATGGCTGTGAGAGCTGAGAGATGCTTTCGAATTATGGTGTTGGAGAAGACTCTTGAGAGTCCCGTGGACTGCAAGGAGATCCAATCGGTCCATCCTACAGGAAGTCAAGCCTGATTGCTCCCTGGAAGGACAAATCCTGAAGCTGAAGCTCAAGTACTTTGGCCACCTCATGAGAAGAGAGGACTCTTTAGAAAAGACCCTCATGCTGGGAAAGATTGAAGGCAAAAGGAGAAGGGGGCGGCAGAGGATGAGATGGTTAGACAGTGTCACCGAAGCAATGAACATGAAATTGGGCGAACTCAGAAATGTAGTGGAGGACAGGGAGCCCTGGTGTGCTGTGGTCCATGGGGTCGCGAAGAGTCGGACACAACTTAGCGACTGAACAACAACAAATCAGAAATTTATTGGACTGAAGATGAAGCCTAAATGAGCTACCTAAGACTGTGGATGCTCCAGCCTCCAAGTTCTGTAAGCAATATCAGTCCCTGCAAGAGATAAGGAGAAAGGACACTCTGGATTGGTGGCCTAGTATAAATACTTTGGCCTTAGATTTCTATCTTCTGGCTGCTGCACCTCTACTCCAAGTCAATTCACCTGTTGTCCAGCTTCAGCAATGAGCAGCAGAGGCCCTGGATAAGAAAAATCTCAACCCAGAACTGCATATGCATATAGCTGCCCATGTCCCCAACCTAGTCCAGACAATACTGGGAAGAGGCTTCTGCTGTTGTAAAGTGGCTCCTGATGGAGCACACAGCACTCCGTGGGTGGCAGTTTTGGGAGCGCTGCCACAAGAGGTAGCAGTGCTCCATCACCGTTGCCAGTTCCCACCACACTTGCTGGACCAGGTAAGGCCGTGACAGGCCAGGGAGAATGCAAAACTGGGCAGGGAGGGGGAGGAATGGGAGCAGGAAAGTGGTGGAAGGTAGTGGTGCACTACTTGAAAAAAATACAAAAGCAATTGTCCCAATCCTGCCTGGGTGATTAAAGAGTTGAAGCATTGTTCCACATGTATAGCTGATGTGTATGATGTGCATTTCCATTCAGGGCCACCAGTAAATATGCACAACTAGCGATACATCAAGGTCACTGCGCTTCACTTGGGAACTTCTATTAATGAACATCACTGAAATGAATAGATATGAGAAAGCGGCTAATGGTAGAAATACAATATTTCTCTTCAGGTTAACCTTTTTGTTCCTCCCTAATGTATGAGCCACTACAACATATTTTTTTCTTGCTTGTTTGAAACAGGAGTGAAAAAGAATAGGGAATAATACATTGTGAACGCAATCCTAACCTGGACTTCGGTTGGCACAGTTAGGCCAGCAAAGTTTAGCTGGCACAAGAGCCACTGAAAGCATGTTTGGACCACTCTTGGCAGGGCCGGCTTTAAGCCAATGTAGCCAATGTCGTCACATTGGGCCCCGCACTTCAGGGGGCCCCACACTAGCAGGGTGAGCATATTGCCTATGGTTGCAGCTGGGATCTCTATGGGCTGTAAGTCAGTGGGGCGTGCAGAGCAGCTTTACCTTGGTCTCTCCCACCTGCCTCTGCCTCTGAACAGCCCAAATGGGCCACCTGGAAGCAGTTGGCGGTGATGTTATGATATCACCACCAACTACTTCCACATGCCATGCTTTGCACATGGCACGAACAGAGCTCTGAGTGGGGGGCCCCACAGGGAGGGTTGAGGGCCCCACAGGAATGCCCCACATTGGGCCCTGCCGCTGCTAGAGCCAGCCCTGACTCTTGGTGTCAGGGAGGATGGTCCACATCTATGTGCTGGACTCTGACTCCAAGAATGGTCCAAATGCGCTTTACGGTGACCCTTGTGTCAGCCAAACTTTGCTGGCCTAACAGTGCCAGCCTAACTCCAGGTTAGGATTGTGCCCTGCATATCATCCAGTCAAATAAACTAGTGGACAAGCATTGAGAAGATATATTTTAATATACATGTGACTAATTCTCTTGTACACAGTGAACTATTGTTTTTGTTCACCCATGTATTTTGGGGAGGCAACTGTTTCTCAATTTAAATTTCCTTCTGAGATGAAAGAGTACTCGCACGTCTTGATAATGTGGTGGAAATCTGCTCATGGGTATTTTGAGAAGGAACATGTGTGCCTTCGACACCCACCCTATCTCTCTTTTTCATCTGACCCAGATTTTCAGGATTAGTGTTTAAACAATTGGCTGCAGCAGAGGACTTTGAGAGTGAAGTCACTGAAACTTAATTTATGGAAGACTTAGATAGTGATGACTGGAAGATCTTATGACATAGTCAGTGATGTCCATCAATTGCTTCTGGATTCACAGGCATTCTGGGTAAGCCCAGGTTGTTGAGGTACCAAGTTGTGCTTTTCATAAACACTGCCTGCCTTCTGCCCATTGCAATCTGATCAGGGGCTAGCAACCATCACTCAAGCCGTCATAACTAGGAATAAGCAGTTATAATGAGGAGGTTGCCTTTAATGACCTCGCAGGAGTGTCAGTTGGTTCAAGATGTGTCACCTTAGAGGGATAAGATGAGGAAAGGGATCAATTGCTAAGAACACATCATCCATATGCATTAGTTTCTGCACTGACTTCCCATGGCTTTCTAAACAATTCAATTTGAATTAAAACAATTCAATTCTTTGTTTTGCATTGTCTCCCTTATGCTCCACCAAAATTTCTTAAAATCTTTAAGGTAAGTGAGTAGAGGTTCAAGTGCTTCCCGAAAAACTTCTACTCAGATTTTGGTGGCCTTCTAGGGGAGTTTCACAATTGAGGGGCAGATTCTGAGAATGTCCCCCTGTATAACCTGGTTCATTGATTGTGCTTAAGAAATGTTGGTGGTTCCATTGAATTCAGAGTGCAGTTCTGTACTGGCGTTGTGCTTTAGCAAACGTGCTTTCAAGCATGTCTGCGCCAGCGAGTCAGGTGCTGGACTGGCACAAGCAGCAGCACCAGCACATGGGCGTCACTGTGCCCGTCAGCTGTGCCGTTTGTGCACTGGTTGAGCACTGGTGGTGCTTGGTTGGCACAGCACATTGCAGAAGGCGTTCCAGAGGCGTGATGGGGGGATAAAGGGGCAGCAGAGGCAGATCTAAGGGAGGGCAAAGCTCTAAGTTTTGCAAGAAGCCTTACCTTGCAGTGGAAATCACTCCTCTTCTGCACCGTTTTAGCCAATCCTCACAGGGAACAGCAACATCTTGGCGTTGCTTACTGGCTACAGCAGCAAGGGAGAGGAGGGATTTACACGACAGGGTAAGGCTTCTTGCAAAACTTAGAGCTTTGCCCTCCCTGTAGATCCACCTCTGAGGGGCAGCACAGTGGGCAGTGATGGGGGCAGTGATGGATGATAGCCATAGTGCCAAAACCTAAGCCCCGTCCTTGGCCAGGATGGCCCCAATTCTGGCTGCTGCCGCGCACGTTCACCTGCGCCTACAAAGCAGGCACAGATCCGAGCAGCCACATAGGACTGTCTGGAGCTTATCCAGGTGCAAGGGGAAACCTCCCCTTGCCCGGTGCTGCTGCTGCCTCCTACTGGGCTTAGGATACAGCCCTGCTGCACTGGCCTTGCTAGGCCAGCCCTGCTTAGGACTGGGCTATAATGAGCCATCCTTAAGCTCATGAGTGGGTTTGGCTCAAATATAGAAAAAGAGAGGCAGAAACTGCTTTCAGAAAGCATACGCATTTCTGTTGCCAGGCTGTTTGATCAAGGTCAGACCATGTATACAGTCATATACATCTTGAGATGATTTGCTTATCACTGATTCTTGGTAGAAAGCAAAGAAGCATCCTGGCAACTTATTGCACTTTTGCCACCATCCTGAAGGCACAATGCCTTTGCCCAGTCCTTCCTGTACGCAAGGCAGGCCCAGGCAACTGGGAGCACCCTATTGGCTGCATCACTTCAATGGAGCAGGCTTAGGGCAGCCGTTCACTTGGCACACATTCCTGACTAGCCCCGTGTGCCTTGAGCACCCTGGATATCTGAACTTTGTAGACAAGGCAGTCACACCAACTGGCGCTGCCCTTAGGTGCTTATGGGATGCTCTGCCAGGCTGCTGCATCATCACAGCTCCCATCGCCACGCACATTTGGATGGAGGTTTTACAGAATTTTAGCAAGATTAGCCATCCTTAAGTTCTTGCTTAGCCAGGTTAAGGAGTTTGCCCAGGTTTGACCTTTTGAGGTGATGTCTGATTAGCACAGTTCCCTTTTTCCCAGCCATATTCTTTTCTGCTATGCTATCTTCTGAGGCTGGAAAACTAGTTCCAATGTAACACACATTACATAGGCCACAAGCCTATCCCCCCTGGTAGGCTGGCAGTCCCTTTTGCCAGCCTACATGTGCCACAAATACACCCTGCTCCCTGCTCCACAGCCCAGACAAAGTAAGTCCAGCCTAGGTAGGCTAGCACAGGGATCAGGGAGGGCAGAGGGAGGGTGGGGAAAGGCAGAACAGGGTGGGAGAGGTGGGGAAGGAGAGCTGGCCCAGGGAGGAGGATGGAATCAGGAACCAGCACTTAGGCTGGATCCTAACCCCTGCCCCCAGCCCAGTCGATCCTATATGGGTGCTCGGATTTGCACCAGTGATTTCAGTGGCACAGATCTGAGTAGTCCCATAGGAATGGCTGGGGCTTTAACTGGAGTAAGGGGAAAATATCCCCTCATGCCAAGGTGGCTTCCAGCTGCCTCCTAATCTGTGCTGGATACAGTGCAGGCCAGCTGGCCTGCCTTATTCCAGCACAGGTTAGGGTTGTGCTCATTCACACACACACACACACACACACACACACACACACACACACAGAGAGAGAGAGAGAGAGAGAGAGAGAGAGAGAGAGAGAGGGTGCAATCCAACCCAGCGCAAGACCAGCCAGCCAGCATCCTATCCGACACTGGGTTGGGGATGCTGGAGCCTCCTCGCAGCAAGGGAGTGTGCACTCCCTTACCATAGGGGAGGTTCCAGCCTCCCCTATGTACTCCTCGGATCTGCACCCGCTAAAGAGCAGGTGCAGATCTGAGGAGACCACGCAGCAAGAATCAGGGCCGCGCGGCCTTGCTGACAGGCGTAGGAAGTGACCGTACGGCCCCTTCCCAAGCCCACCCAGGTCCTGTCCAAGTCCTGCCTCCTGCCTCCCCCCCGCACCAACCCCCATCCTGAAATGGGACAGAGAATCCCTTGTGCCGACCGTCTTCGGTTGGCGCAAGGGAGACTCTCCATTGGCACTCTGAAGCCAACGCTGTGAGCAGTGTCAGCTTCAGTGCTTCAGCACCAATGCGGGGGTGCTGCTCGACGCCCGCACACCAGTGCTCCACCCCTTGCATCGACGCGATGACGTTGCGTCAATGCAAGGGGCACGCTAGGATTGCACTGACACAAACACACACAAAATTGGGGGGTGTCCTTGCATAGATTGCATAGTTTACTTTCTAATGTTGTTGAAAATGCAAAAATTGAAGACCACATAAATTCAGCTCAGGAATTAGAACATTTCCTATATTTTCTGTGAACTTCCTTTTGGTCTCTAGCATACGACATTTGGTGATATAATTTTGTACACATGCAAGAAGGGAATCTTATTCTGCATTTATTAAAGGGTCACAGCTCCTCTTAGACATCCAGACTAAATTCAATCACAAGTAGGTTATATTTAGCTTTCCGAATGTCACCACATTGGTAATTGGCAGAGTAAAGAATAGATAAGTATAAAAGAGAATTAATATGATGGATTTCTTAAATGAAATCCTTTTATACAGGGAGAGATAGTCAGTTGGAATCTCTTTATTATTTTCCCTTTTTTTCCCTTATGAGACATCTAAAGAGAGTAATATTACCACCTGAGATGAAAATGACTTTATATTTGAGTAATATGTATAAGCCATTTAAATGCAATCATCCCACTATTGGAACATAATTTAAACACAAATGGGAAAAAATTGTTTTGAGGGAATAATCCATGCCACAGGGATGAAAATGAGTATAGAATATTGCAGAATTTACATATATACATACTATATGCCAGGAGTTGCTTTTATGAAACATCCTCAAGTGAGTATCTTGACTTCAGTAATAGGTACATCAAATTGCTCCAGTGAGGGAACTCTCCTACTATTTAATTTAATAGTGATCTTTTAACTAATATTTATATTCAAAAAAATGGAGTGGGTTAAAGCCTAAGTCTTCAGTGTGTGGCACAGCATGGAATCTGCTTCCCCTGCATATACCATTCTAGATAGTACTTGTAGAGAGAAATCATGTGGGTTGCCTGAATGATGGGGTTCCACATCAGTTTTGCCTCTTCCCTAGCATGCTCCTACAAGGTATTGTGACCCCAGCCCTGGCCACTAACTCAGTCCAACCTTAGTGAGGACCAAGCTGTTGAATCAGAAGGATCAGCCCTAGATTCAGCCCTGGACCCTTAAAAAACAGGCTGCAGTGCTGGTCCACCAGTGGAGAGATTCCAGAGCTGAGGTCCCTGGAATTAGTGCCACCGCTGAGAACTAGACAAGAGGCTGGAGAACTAGATAAGAACCTCTCATCTCCCTGAGCCTGGACACCAGTGCCAGCAACAGGCCAGGAAGGATGTGGAGAAGAAGTGCAAGACTCCAAGCCAGAGGGCTGCCCATTTAAATTTCTCCACAAGGTCTGACAGGTGTCAGGATGAGGCTCCAGGACCCTGGAGAGCTCCAAGTAACCAACATACCCGGACAAGTGCCAGAGATGGTAGTGTCAGACTACCCCTTCCAGGATCCATAGGAAGATCCATAGGAAGGATTCAGGAAGGATCCATGGGAAGATGGACCCTGGAAGGGGTAGTCTGAGTCCTCAGCCCATCTCTGGCACTTGTCCAGGTGAGTTGCTTACTTGGAGCTCTCCAGGGTCCTGGAGCATCATCTTGGCACCTGTCAGACCTTGTGGATTCCCACTTGCTGGACAGGATACAAGGGATGTCTTTGGTTAGATGTCTTTGGTTAGTATAAATTAGCACTGTGTGTGCTGAAGTGGGAAGGATTCTGCTGCTTTGGATACTGGATCCTGATCGCCAAACTATTCCCAGATTAATTGAAGTGGGTGCCCTCCTGCTTGCTACCATCTGCCCTCCAACATACTCCTGATTACAAGGACCCCCACTTGCCTGGTTTAACTTGATGATTGATGTGTTCAAAAATCCTTAGTGAATTGGAGTCAGATGCTATTACCTTCACTTCTGAGCCAGAGTACTTGCACTAGCATTCACCTACCAGTGCTGCTTACACTCCCAAGCCACAAATCTCTGGTGTGTGAACATAGCATATGCAGTTGCCAGAGTGAGTTAAGCATGACTCTAAGTCCCCATGAATAAGAGTTGGAAACGGAATCTACATACCTAGCATCATCTGATCACCGGGCCCCACACAGAATCTTGGGCAAAGGGGTGTTTTAACTGGCTCCTTCCTAGCAAGAACGGCAAGAGATGGTTCTGCTGACTTCTTCATTGTTATGTATTTCAGCTGTTCGCTCTGAGACACAAGCACAAAATCTGCCCCTGCTCCTTGATGCCTTTCCAACAATATGGAAGAGACATAAGGAGATAGTTCTATTGGTATTCACAAGGCTGTTGTGTTAAAGAGCCTTTTGCTTATGTCTTCCTTCACAAGGAAGTGAGTCAATGAGTGAAATCAATGCCACCCATCCTTCCAGATTGTACCACTTCAGGCTGCAGTTGGGGAGAGTGATGGCCCAATCCTAATTTCAGATTTATGGCAGTGGGACGCAGCAGAGCATGCCACCAGCAGCCAGTTTCAAGCCACCACTGCAAAGTGGTGGCAGCATCAGCCAGTGACCCACTGCTGCAGCTGGTGACCTGCTCTGGTACAGATAAGCCTGAGTGATGGGTGGTTCATGGGCAGAGAGGAGGAGTAATGGGGTGTGCTTGGGAAAAAAGGGGGTTGTGAGTGTTGGGAAAGGGGAGTGGATTGGGTTCTGAATATCTTCGCTTTGAAATTGGAATGCTCTTTAATTAAGAGAAAAAGAACTTCACATACACAGAAAATAGCATATCAAAAAGAAGGGTTAAGCCTAGCCTGATGCATTTTGAAACATTCATGTAACCTCCGATTCATGCGTGATGTGGTACAGCCCAGGCAAAGCTTTTGCAGACTATTCTGCCTGGTACAGCCTAGCCTAACCTTCCCGATGAAGTCATTTACAAAGTTGTTTTTCGTGTTCTCAACAATTTTCAGCAATTCCACTTCATTTTCTTGTTTGTTTTGCTCAACAAAAAGTCACAAAGAAAGCAAATTGTTCACTAGAATTAAACATTCATTGGTTTACTAACTGACCTGTGAACTGCAAGCATCTTCCATGACAAACCTCCTGTATAATCTAAGCACAAAATTAAACTTTTAAACCATGCTAGTGTTTGGAGTTCAACCAGCAAATGCAAAGACAGCATAATTGGGGCTTGACTATCCTCCTGCTGGGGAGTACAAAGATTGCAGAACATATTGCATGCAAAACCCATCTCCTCCCCAGGATCCTGCTATACATCTCTTTTCTGGGGACTAACCTTCATTTAATTAGAGAATTTTTGTCTTACACTGTTACAAAAAAAACAACCATGTTGCTCACTGAAGTAAATGTACTGTATTTGAGTCTTGTATAAACACACAATTTAGGTGGACTAAATGTGTAGTTTGGGATGTTAAGGCATACTCAATTAAGCACACATTTTGGCGCGCGGATTATTTTCACAATAGCCTCTGATAGTTCCCAAAGAGCACTTATGATACGCAGCAAATATAGTTTTACTTTTATGGGTTATTGATCCAATGGATCCTTGGAGTCTTCAGTGCTTGCCCTATCAATGAATTCATGCAACACTTACAGAATCACTGCTATTACTACCAAAGTAGTCAGAGCCAAAGCTGATGATGATGATGATGATAGTCGAGAAACTGAGTGCACAATCCTGCCCTGTATGTAGCACCAACACAACATTGTTGCATTGGGGCTACACCACTTGTGCCGACATGGGGACACTAGAGCTCTCTGGTTGATGCTAGCAGGGCAGGCAGGAGGGCAGACCTGGGCGGGGGGTTGGCCGGACCAGTGGGCGGGGCTGAGATGCTGCCATTAGGCTGCATCCAAGGCTCCATCCCTGGGCCCTGCGGCCCTGATTCTGGCCATATGGCATCCTCAGATCTGCGCCTGCTCCTCTCTCTCTCTCTCTCTCTCTCTCTCTCTCTCTCTCTCCCTCTTCCTTCATTTGCCTTCCTCACTGACATCAAGTAGCCAAAACTAACTTACTGTATGGCATCATGATTTCTTCCTGTTCATTCACTGATCCCTAATTGGCTGGGACACCACATGAGCAATCCGGGAAAGAAGCAGTAACCAGGAGAAATGGCAGAGAAGCAGCAGTTAGGGCAAATAATGATGCTGAACAGGACTGAGGGCGCAATCCTAACCAACTTTCCAGCACTGGGGTAAGGGCAATGCAGCTCTGGGGTAAGGGAACAAACATTCCCTTACCTTGAGGTCTCTGTGACTATTACTCCATTGCAGAACGTAGAACGTGCCCTATTGCCACAGCTGTGTCAGTGCTGGAAAGTCGGTTAGGATTGCACCTTGAAAAAGGTGAATGTCTGCACAGTCAAAGCACTTATGGAGAAATATAATATATCTACATACATGCTGACATCACTGTTTTCAGCCCCAAAATTGAGAAACCTTTGGTACACTCCTAATTCAAAGTAACAAATTAAAAATAATCCATTTTTGACTTGAATATGTCCCTTCAAATTTCAGGCTTCTTCTGAAAACAATATTTGCACAGTAGCAGAATCAGGCATTTTAAAATTAATTTTCCTATCATTTATATAGCATAATCAAAGAACATGGTACAATACAGAGGAACAAGCAAGACTATGTGCTCCTGTCCCAAGGAATTTACTGACTAACAGCAGGGAAGACACAGAAGGCAGGGGAGAGAAGCGGGTAAGAGGGTATTAGTATAAGCAATTGCTGTTATAGGCTGTAATCCTATACACACCTGGGAGTAAGGTGAACCTTATAAGGTGAACCTTATAACCTTACTCCCAGGTGTGTATAGGATTACACTACAGCCTATAACAGCAATTGCTTATACTAATAACAGCTTATACTAATAACAGCCCAATCATGTATCCCACAAGGGAGTTTCAGTCCCAAAAGCCTCCTCACTGTAAAGGAACAGTTTAACCCTTGCCGTGGGGGAAGCCACTGCTACCCTGATTGGTCGACTTGAATCTGCAGAAACTCCTTTGCTGGCTCTTATCCAAGTTGACCCAGGTAGATGGATCGGGGCTGGGAAGGGAGATAGGCTCTTTGGTCCTGCCGCTGATGTCACTCCCTTCCTTACCTTGAGAGATCCCCCCGGTTTCTCTCCTGTGTCTTCCCCTCTCCATTGTGTAACTCCTGTCCACTGCCCACACCCTACACTGACTTACCGGTTCCAGGGTTCCTGTGGTAGATAATGTTATGCAGGCATGGTCTCTCACCTCTTGCAGGGGCCAACAGGTTGAGCTCTATGACATGTCGTCTTTTGCTACACCATTAAAGTGTGTTATGTTGCCAGAACATGCTTTCCAGTGACCTAGCAGTCCAAAAAGATTGGGTTGTTACTTTTGAATAGACATGCATAGGATTGTGCTGTTGGGCTTAAATCTCTACCCTTGGAATCAATGAGACTTCAATGTTCTAAATTTTGGTTGGGTTGTTTCTTGTCTCTTAGAAACTAAATGGTTGTGAAAATTTTGGGGCTGCAAACAGTCCATAATCTTTAGATTGTGGCCACATCACATCAGTCAGCTCATCATCTGTTAGCAGCCACCACACAATCAAATGTCACTATGCACACACAGCCCTGAATGGCAGGAAAAAAGAATAACCTTGAAAATGGACCCTAAAATCTGGAGTATTCTTTGAGACAATTGCGTCCCTGGCCCATTTGTTGCCTGGGGCCAGGACTGCAGACTGCCACCCCCAACCCACCTGGAGCCTCTGGGTGGGCTCCCCAACATCCTGTGGCCCTCTGAAAGCATTCTGCAGCCTTTGGAAAGCCTTTAAACTATACTTGTTTTCCAGCAAAACCGGAAGTACAAAATAACAGTCCTCCAGAGGCTGCAGAATGCCTTCAGAGGGCCACACGTTGCAGGCAGCCTGCCTGACACTCGGGAGGGCTCCAGAGGGCGAGTGCTGGTGGCTTGTGGTGGTGGCTCATGGAGGGCAGGTCCTGGCCCCACAGGCCTGCCACCTGGGAGCATTTGCCCCTCCTGGGATAACGGCATCAGCTTGAGAGGCACAGACATTCTTTAAAGGCCCTTTTTGTGTTACTGATTTTTCTCACAGAAGAAGGCCAAAAAATTCATGCTTCTGAGGCAATTGCTGTTGCCACACAAATACTACTCCTATGTTTCTGGAATGCAGGTGCTGTGCCATGCCATGATCCTGCTCTGAGGTTCAGAGACTGCAAAGAAACATGTTATTTACAATCCCAAGAGAGACAAAAGAGCCTGTGTCTCAAAGGATGAGCGTCTCTCTGAAGGGACAGGGCCCAGCAGGAGAGAAACCATGTTGCTAAAGGAAAGACCACATTTTATTCTGAAGACGTAGCTTTATCACTCATTGACATTAGAGAAGCCCTCCAGGGGGTCAGCATCTGTCTGCTTCCTTTTGTTCTGGAGCACGTCAGTTTTGCATCACCGAGCAACCGAAGAGCAGATAAGATGTTAAGTCACACACCTGCCTAGCAACTGCACAAGAGCCGGGTGGCTCTGTTGATTTTAGTCCATCAACCTCAAAACAAAATGGTCCTCCAGTGAGGTGAGATGAAGTGGTCGCCTCAAGCGGTGAGTTTTGGGGTGAGGTTAAGGACAACAATAGGGAGACTGGCAAACTTGACCAATGAGTTCCATTTTCTCTTGCACAAACCTTATACACAAGAATGGGGACTGGACAGGAGGTCTTCTTGGTGGATTGGGCCCTGTGGAATTAATGAGGAAGTGATGTGTATTGGGAACTTCTGTCTCAGGCACCAAAGCATTGGGCAGCACAATCCCAACCTGCATAGGAACAGACAGACCTGCAGGCCTCCACTGCACCCTAATGCAGGTTAGGCAGCACATGGAGCTCACCAAAGAGCAAAGGGATAATTTTGCCTTACCACGGGGTAAGCCCCAGCCAGATCCTGGCTCCAACCCCTCCCTGGGTTGCCCCGTCCCACCCACAGGGCCTCACTCCCCCCACCCGGTTCCACCCTCCCTCTGCCCCCTCCCACCTTCCCCCTGCCCCGAACAGTTCCATATGCTGGCTGAACTTGGCTGGTGTGGGGGCAATTTCCTTTGCAGTCCCCACAGCGCACCTGAGCCAATGCTTCAGGCTGCGTCAGCCCAGCACCCATTACACCGAAGCAAACGTGCCTAACAGCACAATCCTAAGCAGCACTGGAATGGCGAGGCTGGCCGGCCAGCGCCATATCCAGTGCTGCTTTGGGGAGGCTGGAGCCTTCCCGCAGCAAAGGCACGTTCACACCCTTACTGCAGGGGAGGCTTCAGCCTCCCCAGTGCGGTCCTTGGATCTGCACCTGCTAAATAGCAGGCACAGATCCGAGGAGACCGTGCTGCCCGAATCGGGACCGCACGGCTTCACAACGAGGCCTTGGATTCGGCCTTATGGATGGATGGACAGACCATAAGAAACAACATTAGCACAATTTCTGTTTTAAAGTATTTGATTTTAATGCTATTACTGTTTTACTTCTGGAATCACAAGTTCAAGATGATTGTTGTCCTGGGCATTGGGGTGAGATTGTCAATTCCTTTTTCTCTCCAGGACAGTCCCGGACATCTGGCTCCCCTATTTTAATGTCACGGCAATCATACTTTTCTCATTTGCTACATCCCTGGAATGAACTGTGCTCCAGATGATATTTAAAGGTCATCACTGAGAACTGCCCATTCTTTCTTTCCCTTGACTAAATCTCCCATGGCCAAGGGTGGAAATAAATTCACCAGGTGTTGTTAGCATCCAGAGGAGGGCGAAGGGAGTTGTAATGTGCTGATTTCTCAGTATGCCACTGAACAATTTTCTACAGCAGTGCAGTTGCCTAGACAAAGGCACAAATGATTTGCTTTTTCATACTAAAAACTTGTAGGGGATTAATAAGCAAAACCCTTCTCCTGCTCCTTGGAGCCAATTTTCATGGGGATTTGGGGGAGACTGTTTTGTTTTCAAACCGAGATGGGGTTTTTTTAAAACCCATCAATCCAGTGTACATTTTGCTTGGCATGTGATCATGTGCACATGTCCTCCATATGACCTTCACCGGCTGACAGAAGTGACAACGCTTCACAGCCATCCAATATGCACAGAGACCAGCAAGCAGACTGCTCTCTGCTCAGACAATTTCCTCCATTATGTGTTCAAATTGCATCCAAGCTCATGAAAAAAAGAATGGAGTATTCCTTTGAGGAGCATATTTGCAAAAATGGAGCTGCTTGATTGAAGCTTTTGGATATTTTTAAAATCCAGGTCTTAACTTTAACTAGGGTGATTCCCCCTCCCCCCCCCAAAAAAAATTCCCTATCTAAACACCAGCATCAGTTTTCATAGATGTGCAATTTTCATTACAATTTTTTACATTCATTCGAAGCACCAACCAACTACTATCTTGCACTTAATGCCCAGTTAGTCCTCATTTGTTCCCTATTTACAGCCTGGGCATGTTCATAGTTATTCCACTGTTTCCTTCAATTCAGAGCACAATCCTAACCTGGAGTTAGGCCAGCCCAGTCAAGCTAGCAGAGTTTGTTCTGGCACAAGGGACACTGTAAGGTATGTTTGGACCACTCTCGGAGTCAGAGAGGCCAACACACAGACATGTGCTATCCTCCCTGCCTCTGAGAGTGGTCCAAACATGCTTTATGGTGGCCCTAGTGCCAGCCAAACTTTGCTGCCCCAACTATGCCGGCCTAACTCCAGGTTAGGATTGCACTCTCACAGTATGCACTCAGTGACATATCGCCATTCACTATTGCGCATGGGTATTTTAATGGCGCCAGCGTGTTACTCATCAGTTTCTCATTTTCAGCACAGAAAATCCCTGCTTGCTGTTCTGGACGATGCTGGGCTATTGCTGATCAGTTCTCCATTTAAAGGACAAACAGTCAGATGTCATTGGGAAAATTAAATACAATACAAACCACACTGAGTTGAGAAAGACTGGCTCAGGAGGGTCTCACCCTGATTTGAGACATTTGTTTACCTTTTAACAGTTTCACTAAAGCATAAGGCTATATGCAAAGAGCCCAAAAAATGACTTGACAACTCAAACCTAAAAAAAATCACAATGATAACAATTTCTAGATGAAAGTTAAAACTGCAACACAAAAATTAAGAAAGGGAAAACAGCCACTCTGAATACACTCTGGCAGTGAATGCCCAGGAGCAAGTCCTGCAGACAGCTCTTGCAGTTTTCCTCTAAGAATAGATACGGGCTATTGGTCACAGTTTGCCTCCTGCAAGCTGAGTCTGCTGGTCACCAAGTAAGACAAAGGTTAGGCTGCAACAGGCCTAATTTTAAAAAATCAAACCATCTTGGTCAAAACATTTGTCCCAATCAGTTATATTACCGAGAGTCTCCTCCTAGGTACCTTAGAGATCCTGGTCAATATTGCACATTGTCCAGGATATTGGCCATTCTTCCTCTTCTTGCAGGTCCAGCAATACTTTCAAGTCTCTTGCATATTCAGGATACTGATCTGGAATAGCTTCCATGCCCTTCTGGCAAGTCATGACTATCGGTGGTGTCCCTGCCATTCACTCACCCTGTTAGCATATTCCAGTTTGGACAATGAAAAAATAAACAAATCTGAAATGAAGTATCTGAACAGTCATGCAAATACTCTTGAATTTTTTTACACAGATCAGGTAGATCAGTGTTCTTCAACCTCCATAGGGTGGCGAAACCTCGTTTGCAGGATCGCGGCAAACTTTCAAAGCCTGTTTAACAGAGGGCTTGAATCCAATCCAATGATGGCACTACCCTATCAAACCTGAACTCTTGATTTAATCCTGCATAGCCTTTTCTTGCTATCTTGCCCTGCAGCTCCTAAGCATGGCCTGATTCAGGCTGCTATTTCGCAGGGTTGTTGTGAAAACACAAGAGGCAGGGAGAAATGAGGAGGGCAGAGGCAGGGATGGGTGATGACAAGAACAGGAATGGGTGGATCGGGTCATAGGAAGGGGACAGGATTGGTGTGGCTTCCCAATCTCATTCTTAGGGCTCAATCCTAATCTGGAGTTAGGCTGTCACAGTTAGGACAGCAAAATTTGACCAGCACAAAGGCTACCGTAAAGCATGTTTGGACCACTCTTGGAGGTTGATTCATGTCTGTGTGCTGGCCTCTCTGACTCCAAGAGTGATCCAAACTCTTTACGGTGTCCCTTGTGCCATCCAAACGTTGCTGGCCTAACTGTGCTGGCCTAACTCCCGGTTAGGATTGTGCCCTTATAAGAACATAAGAACATAAGAAAAAGCCTTGCTGGATCAGGCCAAAGGCCCATCTAGTCCAGCTTCCTGTATCTCACAGTGGCCCACCAGATGCCTCAGGGAGCACGCAAGACAACCAGATACTTGTGTCCTGCTGCCACTCCCCTGCATCTGGCATTTTAAAGTAGACTATTACCCTTGCACCACCCCCAAGGAAGACACCAGACTGAGGTTGGGATTTAACTTTATTAAGCACAATGTAAATCATGTAACCTACTGAACACCCATCCCTTCCTCGCCAGTCTGGGGTAGGCAAAAAAAAAACTGCCATCCATACTTGGCCAATTTGGATTACAGAAAAAAATTCCTACCCGGCCCTCATGATCTGGGCTAATCTCAGACTGGACATACCCATCCTAGCTTGTAACCTGTAATGGAGTTTTCCTCCATAAATTTATCCAATCCCCTTTTAAAGGCATCCAGGCCCAATGCCATCACCACATCTCGCAGCAAGGAGTTCCACATTCTAATTCCACGCTGGGTAAAGGAATACTTGCTTTTGTTTGTTCTAACTCTCCTAACACTCAGTTTTAAAGGATGTCCCCTGGTTCTGGTATTATGTGAGAGGGAAAAGAGATTCCCTTTATTTACTCAATCCACTCCGTGCATAATTTTGCATGTCTCAATCATGTCCCCCCTCATGCGCCTTCTTTCTAGACTGAAGAGCTCCAAACGCTGTAACCTTTCCTTGTAAGGGAGGTGCCCCAGCCCAGTAATCATTTTAGTTGCTCTTTTCTGTATTTTTTCTAATTCCACTATGTCCTTTTTGAGATGTGGAGACCAAAACTGTACACAATACTCTAGGTGTGGCCTTACCATTGCCTTGTACAATGGCAATACAATATTGGCTGTTTTATTCTCAATCCCTTTTCTAATTATCCCTAACATGGAATTTGCCTTCTTCACTGTCACTGCACACTGGGTCGACATTTTCATCGAGCTGTCCACTAACACCACAAGATCTCTCTCCTGGTCTGTCACTGACAGCTCAGAACCCATTAACCTATATGTGAATTTTTGATTTTTTGCGCCAATATGCATTACTTTGCACTTATTTACATTGAAACACATCTGCCATTTTATTGCCCATTCTCCCAGTTGTGAGAGATCCTTCTGGAGCTCTTCACAATCCTTTCTAGTTTTCACCACCCAGAAAAGTTTAGCGTCATCTGCAAATTTGGCCACCTCACTGCTTATGCCTGTCTCCAGGTCATTTATGAATAAGTTAAAAAGCACTGGTCCCAAGACAGATTCCTGGGGCACACCACTCTTCACCTCTCTCCACTGTGAAAAATGCCCATTAATCCCCACTCTCTGCTTCCTGATCCTCAACCAACTCTCAATCCATGAGAGGACTTGACCTCTTATTCCCTGACTGTGAAGTTTTTTCAGCAGCCTTTGGTGAGGGACTGTGTCAAATGCTTTCTGAAAATCCAGATATATAATATCTACTGGTTCACCAACATCCACATGCCTGTTGACCTTTTTAAAGAATTCCAAAAGGTTTGTGAGGCAAGACTTACCCTTACAGAAGCCATGCTGATTCTCCCCCAGCAAGGTTTGGTCTTCTATATGTTTTAGGATTTTGTCTTTGATGAGACTTTCCACCATCTTACCTGGAATGATGTGAGACTGACTGGCCTATAGTTTCCTGGGTCCCCCCTCCTACCTTTTTTAAAGATTGGTGTGACATTTGCTATCCTCCAATCCTCTGGTACCGTGGCAGTTTTAAGGGACAAGTTGCTTATTATAGTCAAGAGATCAGCAACTTCATTCTTTAGCTCCTTAATAACTCTTGGGTGAATGCCATCTGGGCCTGGTGACTTATTTATCTTTAATTTATCAATTAAATCTAACATATCCTCTCTTTTAACTTCTATCTGACTTAGTTCCCTAGTCAAAAGGGACTGTTCAGGCAGTGGTAACTGCCCAAGGTTTTTTGTCGTGAAGACAGATGCAAAGAATTCATTTAATTTCTCTGCAATCTCTAAGTCCCCTTTTATCTCCCCTTTCCCTCCCCCACCATCCAGCGGGCCAACTGCCTCTCTGGCAGGTTTCCTACTCCTAATATATTTTAAAAAGCTTTTATTATTCCTTTTTATGTTGCTAGCCATACGTTCCTCAAAGTCTTTCTTGGCCTCCCATATCACCTATCTTACATGTCTTTTGCCAGAGTTTATGGTCCTTCTTATTTTCTTCATTTGGGCAAGACTTCCACTTATGGAAGGAAGCTTCCTTGCCCTTTATAGCCTCTCTAACTTTGCCCATTACCCATGCTGGCACCCTCTTGCATTTAGCTGAGCCCTTCTTTCTTTGTGGGATACACTTCCCCTGGGTTTCTACTACTGTTATTTTAAACACCCTCCATGCTTTCTTGAGTGTTTAGACTTTTTTCACCTTCCCTTTTAACTTCATCCTAACTAGTTTCCTCATTTGTGGGAAGTCTGCCCTTTGAAAGTCAAGGGTTTTTGTATCAGATTTATTTGGCATACTACCCCCAACATGCATGGCAAAACAGATCACAGCATGGTCACTGTTCCCTAATGGCTCTGTAACATTGACATCCCTGACCAGGTCCTGGGTGTTATACAGTATTATATCCAGATTCGCCTGTCCTCTGGTGGGCTCCATGACAAGTTGCTCCAAGGCACAATCATTTAGCATGTCAAGAAACCCTTTCTCTCTTTCTTGACTGGAACACGAATTGACCCAGTCAATATGGGAATAATTAAAATCCCCCATGACCATAATCCTACCCCTCTTTGATGGGGTAGTTTCCTCATCTCAAGGTCCCTTTCAGGTTTTTCCTCTGGGGGGCGATAACACACCCACTGTTACATCACTCCTTGAACCTAATAGTTTAACCCACAATGCTTCTGTGGTAGAGTCAGACCCACCTTCAACCTCTACGCTTCTGAAATCTATCCTTTCTTTGATATAGATGGCCACCCCACCTCCAACAGGCCCCTCTCTGTCCCTCCTGTAAAGTTTATAGCCTGGTATTGCAGTATCCCACTGGTTCTCTGCATTCCACCAGGTTTCTGTTATGCCCACTATGTCAATATTCTCCCTAGCCACTAAACATTCCAATTCTCCCATCTTTGCTCAAAGACTCCGAGCATTAGTATAAAAGCACCTGTATATGGGGTCCCCAAAGAAGGACTGCTTGCTTCCACCTTTAGCTCTACAGTCTCTTATTCTGCTGAACTCACTATCACTTCCCATCACGCTTCTACTCGTAATTCCTACACTATCATTACCCTTGTTCTTCTTATTTGCCACTTTGCCACCCTTATTCCCTAGGTTGAGGAGTCCTGAACTGGATGCCACTTGGCTCCTGTCGGCTTTCCCCCGGGGTTTAGTTTAAAAGCTGCTCTGCTACCTTTTGAATATTACGCACCAGCAGTCTGGTTCCATTTTGATTCAACTGTAGCCCGTCCTTCTTGTACAGGCTTGGCTTGCCCCAAAACGCTCCCCAGTGCCTAATAAATCTAAACCCCTCCTCCCAACACCACCATCTCATCCACGCATTGAGATTTCTAATCTCCGCCTGCCTACCTGGCCCTGCGCGTGGAACAGGCAGCACTTCTGAGAACTCTACCTTTGGGGTTCTGGTTTTCAACTTCCTCCCTAACAACCTAAATTTGGCCTCCAGGACTGCCCGGCTACATTTTCCCACGTCATTGGTGCCAACGTTTACCACCGCTGCTACCTCCTCCCCAGCACTCTCTACCACCCTATCTAGACGAGACGTGATGTCCGCAACCTTCGCACCAGGCAGGCATGTCACCATGCGGTCCTCACATCTGTCACAGACCCCCCTCTCCATTTTCCTAACTATAGAATCTCCCACTACAAGAAGCCCCCGACCCCCCTCCTGCCGAGGAGTATCCTTAATGCTACTGGATATGGGCCCGTCACCTGAAGAAGAGGTCCCCCCTAGAGGATTGTTTCCCACTTTTCCAGAGTGACGTCCTCCAGCCCCGAGACTTCCTACCCCAGCAGCTGAAGGGCTGCCCCTCTGAGGGTGGGACGAAGCCTGCAAGTCCCCGGAAGTCTCACCATGGTCCCTCTCTACCTGTCTCTGCTTCTCCAGGTCCACAACCAAGGACTCTAGGGAGCAGACTCTTTCCCTGAGTGCTTGGAGCTCCTTGCAGTGAGGACACACCCATTACTTATGCCCAAGAGGCATATAGTCATACATATGGCACTCAGTGCAAAACACTGGATAGCCCCCACCCTGCTGCTGGCTGTCTGCCTGCATAGCTATATTAGATGTGGGAATTGGCTACTTCTCTTCTCGCAGAAGCTGAAGGGCAGTGTTTTGGGGCCCTGGCTTCCTCACCCTGCTGCTGAACTCACATAGCTGCTCAACTCACCTACCTGGCACTTGGTTCCAAGGCACTTAGTTCCAGGAGGAATTTAGTTCCAGGACACACTCACAGCCCTTGTTTACTGATTAGGGTTGTGGCACAAAAACGGTTGAAGGTCACTGAGGTAGACTGTTTATTAATTGTGGCAACTGTGTGTACTTTCTGAAAAAAAAGATGTGTTTTATTCTAAGGTTATCAGTTCTATTTTCAGATCTTAAGATTCTGCCGTTCATATTTTTTTTAGCCTTTATCATCAATATTATTTCAAACTACTTCCCTCGCAACCATGTTTTCTCTGTCTTAAAATGAGGCTGAATAGCAAGCTGATTGTCGAGCAAAATACTTTTGTTTGCTCCTTACATGTTAGCGCTTCGCAGTTGCAACTGGAGGCAGCGAAATGCTGCAGCTGAAGCCCAAGCGACATGTTTAATTCGCAGCTTTGTGCTGCTGAATCCTTTAGAATATGAGATTGGAATAAATTTCACACACACACACACACACACACACACACACACACACACACACACACACACACACACACAATTTATTTCAGTATGTTGATGCTGCCAACTTTATTTCCCAGTGATAATGTCAAATAGATCAGTGTTGGGGAATGAAGCCAAACTGCATCAAAAGTTGAACTGTTATTTTAAAACCCCAATGGAAACTGAATCGTAACAGAGCGTGCCTTGCTGTGCTTCCACCAACAAGGGTACTGGTCCAGAAGACACATTTGACTCAAAACCCAACGCAGATGGTGCACACACTGGACCCAACCAGAATGAGTCATGAGCACATTAATGCCAATATCTGAGAAGGTTCTTATCCATGTGGAGTTCATCCAGGCTTCTGTCATCTTCAAAGGCTGGGAAGCAGCAGGCAGGACAAAGGCCCCCTGCTGCTTGAAGGCTGCAATCCACTGGAGCAGACTGTGAAGTCCAACTGCCTGACGGAGGAAAGGGGCAGCATGTTTGCACTGTTCCCACACTTGCTCAGGACACACATAGGCATGTGTGTTTGAGCCACACACACAACGTGTTTGAGCCAGAGGGGCAAGGACCAAACAGCAGGTATTAAATAATACCTGATTTGCAGGTATTACATAATGTGGGACTAGGAAAGCTTTGAGGCCTCTGGCTTTATTCCTGCCTCCCTTATGAGGAAAGGCTACAGTGTCTGGGGCTCTTCAGTCTAGAAAAAAGGCACTGAGGGGGGACATGATTGAAGCATATAAAATTATGCAAAGGTTGGATAGAGTGGATAGGGGAATGTTCTTTTCCCTCTCTCACAACACCAGAACCAGGGGACATTCACTAAAATTGAGTGTTGAAGGAGTGAGAACAGATAAATGAAAATACTTGTTAGCCAGCGGGAAATTATCTGTAGAACTCCTTGCCACAGGATGTGGTGATGGCATCCGGCCTGGAAGCCTTTAAAAGGGGATTGCACAGATTTCTAGAAGACAAGTCCATCACAGGTATGATGGGTATGTGCCACCTCCAGGTTCTAGAAGTAGACTACCTCAGAATGCCACGTGCAAAGGAGTGGCAACAGGATGCAAATATATTGTGCTCTCTGAGGGTCCTGGTGGGCCACTCTGAGATACAGGGACTATATTGGCCTTTGGTCTGGCCAGCAGGGCTTTTCTTATGTTCTTAAGAAACAGGCAACTAGGCCTTCAGTAGAGCTGGCTCAGAAGCCAAATTAGGACCTTGGCCAAATGTACAGAAGCAGGCATGTGTACCTTAGGCTCCATGGAGCAGTCGCGGGCCTATCATTGAGCGGAGGGGCCCTGGGCATGGAGCTACTGAGGCAGGTGGAAGGCGGTAAAGAGGTGCCTCATCTCTCAAAGAGGTTTCGGCCCTCCCTCCCTCTCTTGACATCGTACAGCTCCGAAATGGAGCCTGGCATGCCAAGAAGACACGTCAATGGGCAGGGAGGGGGAAGAGCTGACACGAGGGGTGCAGAGCATCAACCTGGCCCCTGGGCAGAGCATGGGGTGGGCACGACACTGGATAGGAGAGCATCATTACAAGGTTCCAAGGGGGGAGGAAATAGGGCTTCTTCAGAACGTAACCCAAGCATGGGAAATTTATGAAAGGAAAGGAGGCTGCCACAGCACAACACGACTGCTTTGTTCTCTGGCTGGAATTATAGTTGTCATGTCATGTCTATCCCAGAAGAGAGGGACGACGACGACGACAACAACAACAACAACAACAACAACAACGAATGAAAAATGGCCATGAATGCTCCCCTCTATTTGGGCCCAGCAGCTGATGTCGAGGGAGGCACAGCGCCTCTGAACATGTAAGTCTTTTATCTAGTTTCCCAACACTGTTCCTAGTTTTACACATTTCTATCAAAGGAGTTCACAAACTGTGTGGCAGAGCACTCTAGTGAGCCACAGGAGAAGTGTACCTGACTTCAATCCGAAATCAGAATGGAAACATCCTGTTTGCCTAAAGGACCCATCCACAGGAGGGGCTGTCTGCATGAGTCACTTCCTTCCAGCCCACTTTCACTGGGGTTGGCCATTCTAACAGTCAGTATAACAGTGGCGTATAACAGTGAGGTGTGTGTTCAGTTTTAATTGGAAAACAAATGTGCCCCAGCTATCCAGAGTTGGGGAGACACGGCTCTATCGGTTTCCTTCAGCCCACCATTGTGGCTGTAGCAATGAGTGTTTCTGCCGGAGAGTCTTAGCTAACTCAGCAGAGAGCTGTGGGGAGCACGGAAAGAACTCCAGCCTCCTCCCTTTCCTAATCGGGGCAACATATGCCAGAGTCATGATTATTTATATCCTCCAACTGTGCTTTGCTACTAAGTTTCCTTTCCCGTGCATGAATGACTGCCCTTGAAAGCCTCCTCGTGTCGCTATTAAACTGGAACTCTATTAGTGCCGAAGCTCAACTTTTGTGCATTTATGGGTGTTCCGATAATTAATATCTACCATCTCCCAGCCCTCTCTTTTTTTATTATTAGATCGGTATTGATTGCCAGGATGGCTTTATGCGTATTCTTATCCTTCATCTTATGTTCTGATAATGTAGCAATGTTTGCAGTGAAGGAGGAACAAAATGTGTTTCAGGAGAATAATGGATGGAGCCGTAAACAATTCCCCCCATATTTTTAGCTGAAATAATGGAACCAAGATGTGCCTTTAAAGTATAAAAGGGGACGCACCAGAAATTTGTTGCTGTTGTTCTACTTCTGTGATCCCCAACCTTCTGATACAGTGCAGTACTAAATAAGGAGTCCTTTGAAAATAGTAGATGTGTTGAAGTCATTGGGATGACTTCATTCTGCAATACAACAGTGGTGCAGGGGCTCCTCATTTACTAGGCACATCTTGCGCTTCTCCCCACTGTGGAATCTTTCAGGCTTGGCCATGGGCGGCACCACCTGAAAATGTCACCTGTAGATGTTGGTGAGCTGCAAGTGGAACTGAGGGTGAAGACAGGGGGCAGAGAGCTCAGGAATTAGAGTGGACCTCTGAACCTGTGTTGGAGACACAAGCCAGGGCTCAGAAGATGTCCAAGCACTGCAGGAGATGTATTTATTTTATTTGAAGAGTTTATATCCTGCCTTTTCCATGCCGAAACAAATACCCAGGGTGGCTAACATGGACAGGCTAGTCTAAATCACCATTTTAGTTTTTTAAAAGCAAATATACCGTATTCTGTGTTTCATTGAATCCTCAGTTCCAGATGTAGCCCTCACAGTGTGGGTCTCTCCTCTGGCTGCATATCATCAAGCATTAGCAGGCAATTGTAAGTCAAGCCTGGGCAGGTCCTCAAGGTCATGCTCTGCCCTTCTGCCAGCTGGCCTTCTCATATACTCCCTTGCAACTCTCATTTGCTGTGACTAATCAGGTCACCATTGCCTCCTTCCTGCCACAATGGGAACAGCAGCTTGTCACAGCCTGACATTCTGTCTCCCATCCCAAAACAAGACCACAGTTTCTCCTGCTTAGCTTCAAGCAGTACCAGCAGCTCAGCCATCCGTCCACCCCTCCTGCCCCTCACAACTCTGTATTATGGAGTGCATAACATTGTCTCTTTTTTCCAGATGTCTTGTATTGGAACTCTGTGGGGAAGATAGTCCTCCCTGCCCTATTGCCAACCAAAATATTGGAGGAGCTAACAAGCAGGGGTTCTTGTCTGTGAGAAGCAGTATTGTGTAGTCCTCAGAATGTTAGGCTAGGACTCAGTAGACCTGAGTTCAAATCCCCACTCAGCCACGAAGCTCGTCTCTCTATATCTGACAGGTTTGTTGTACAAGTATAACGAGGGTGAGAAAGATTGCGTATGCAACTGTACTCTCCTTCGAGCAAGGGCAAGGTATAAACATACTAAATAAATAAAAAGTCATTCCTAGAGATGTTTTCCCCCCAACCTGATATGATGTCATATATGGTCCAATCCTACCCATTGGCGGATCTTGTGGTCCAACACCAAGCCCTGGAGGCCATGCATGAGCAATACTGGCCTGCAGAACCTCTGCTGTCTCTAGTAAGTCAGTGGGTGCTAATTGGGGGAGAGATGGGGGCAGATTGGGGCCAGGCTAGGGACAGTTTGAGGCTGGGAAGGGGAGAATCTCACTGGCAGCTATGCACACCATATCCTATTGTCCTTTTCTGGTCCAGATCTGCCCCTTGGGTTTCCTCAGACTTACATCAGCTAAAGAGCTGGAATAAATCTGAGGGTGCCCATTGGGGACCAGGTGACCTACAGGGACATAAGTAAAATATTCTTTACCTGTCCTGAGCTTTCTGGTTCCCTGCCAGCACATAGCATGCAACTCATGCCCAATCAGTATTGCTGCATGTTCTGGGCCAGTGGGTGATAGGATTGGGCTGCTTCCCAAAGAGATTCTATTAAAATCTCCAAGACTACTTTCAGGCCAATCTGGCCACCCTAATAAGACAAGTGTCATCTGGGAAAGTGGTAGTTTGAACTTCTGTTTGTAGTCAAGGGCAGGAAGAAGGCACTAAGGAATAGAAGGGGTTATGAATGACTGCTTTGTGGTCTGAATGCACACATTTTAACTGGATGCACAGCTGGTTGTCTTGCAAGAACATAAGTACATAAGAAAAGCACTGCTGGATCAGGCCAAAGGCACATCTAGTCCAGCTTCCTGTATCTCATGATGGTGTACCAGATGCCTGAGGGAGCATCAAGACAACAAGATGCCTGCATCCTGTTGCCACTCCCTTGCACCTGGCATTCTGAAGTAGCCTACTACTAACAAGGAGGTTGCACAACCCATCATGGCCTATAGCCCACAATGGACTTTCCCTCCAGAAATCTGTCCAATCCCCTTTGAAAGGCACCTAGGCCAGATGCCCTCACCACCTCCTGTGGTATCCTTGCCATCCATTCAGTTTGAGCTTGCCCCAGATGACAGGAATGTCAAATGATCTTCTAGCATGCACTGAAAATATCCCCCATCTATCGAGCAGACTATGCTGGGGTGGGGGGTGTGTGAAGTTGTTATAGAGCCATACTTTTCTGAGGGCTCTCATTGTTCATGCTAATCAAAGTTGATTTGAATTAAGCACTCTCAAGTGTCGAACCATTAGTTAGTCCAGGAAAGCCAGGATTTCGAGCATGCACCTCCCTGGGGTTGTCTGACCAGTTCCCTGCAAAGTATTTATGGGTACTTAAGGTTGATTGAATAGCCATTAAGCAACCATTTTCTTTCTCTCCCATTCATACCTTGGGGGGATCAAAAGGAGACAGAGGTGTCCCATTTGTCCTTGGGGTGCTGAATACCATGAGTACAAATTTGTTTCTCTGGAACATGGAATTAGCCATGCATCTTAAAAGTCATGTTTTGCATTCTGTAACCCAGACACTACCATTAGTCTCTGACATTTATATTTTATAAATTATTTGCAACTGCATTTGAAATGTCCTTAGAAATGCATTCTTATCAGGACCGAATCTTGGCTCTGCGAAGGTTAGACCCAGAACTCCCACTGACACCAGTGCAGCTGGGTCTGAAGCAAAGGGTAGGTTCTCCGGAGACTCACATGGGAAAGAAGGGGTATTTGTATATTTCAATTGCCGTTGTGTCTTTTTAAATGAATCTTGGAATTTAAAAACAAATTCATTTGAACAAGGAGACCTAGAATCCAGCAGGTGCTGAAGACCATGTTATTGGAAAAGTCATTTTCCTTATATCTGCAGCTTCAGTTTTCACCTTGAAGCCTGATATATTAATTTAGCTCTTCTGAATGCATGACCAGTCAGACTTGAATTTCTCTTACATTACTAAACACTATCTAAGGGCTCATAAAGTCCCAAGGCAGAATGTGAAGAGAGTCCCCCTCGCTTTCTGTCCTCTGTTTTTAACCTCTTCCTACAGCTTTCCCACGACAAGTACCCTATACAACCAGTGGTGGTCCTGCTGTTGGCTGAAGGGAGGCAAACACCCCCAGGCGCCACCGCCACCACCATGCTACCATCCAATGAACCGGAAGCTTCCCTTAAATGCTGTCCAAAAGAACGCTTTTGGACATCACTGTGCAAGGCTCC
Organism: Lerista edwardsae; assembly: GCA_029204185.1. Taxonomy (NCBI): domain Eukaryota; kingdom Metazoa; phylum Chordata; class Lepidosauria; order Squamata; family Scincidae; genus Lerista; species Lerista edwardsae. The sequence goes on along the minus strand of JAJKFI010000035.1, from coordinate 9,812,052 downwards.
ATAACGTTCAGGTAGGTCGGGGGCGGCAGTCAGTGGGCAGAAGCCTGCAGAAAAGGGCCCCTGAGTGGCTAGGGGGCCAGGGAGGTGACTGTAATCAGGGGTGCCCTGGGATCCACTGATTCAGTATCCATAGTTTCAGTTATCCACAAATGCCATGGATACTGGGGGTGTCTATTAAAACGATAAGGGAACATTAAACAAATCTCTTTTTTTACCTTGCAGCAAAACCATTAATGTTCCCCTATCTTTAAAAAGACATCCCCAGTATCCACGGTTTCAGGTATCCATGGTGGGGTCCAGAATGGAACCCCAGCGGATACTGGGGCAGGCCTGTGCAACCATTTCTCTTGGAAAACTACCTCTGTGTATAGCACAGAACAAGAGCCCCTGATGGTCAGGTATGCGGTTTCTTTCCCCCATATTCTGTCCCTTCTTTTATTATGAAAGTGGCAGGAGCCTGTTCAAACATTCACATTCACAGCAATCCAAATGAAGTCTTCCACCGGTGCAGCTGCTTCTGCCTCACCTCGAGTGTTGCAAATGGGCGGTAAAGCCCATTTGCAACAACTCTAAATTGAGCCACATTGGCAGAAAGGCCTGCACTGGCAGTGCTGCACCCAAGACCTCGATGGATGTAAGGAAAGCACCGAGCAGCACAAGGACTGGGAGAGGGTGGCGGGAGAGCATTCTGGAGGCAGAAAGGGGGTGTAATGGGGTAGGGAGTGGGACAGGCCTGGGAGGGGCAGGATTGGTGGAGGAAACCTCTGCCATATCCTAACCCACATCCCAGGCAGGCCTGGCAGCCTTACATGGGACTACCCAGATTTGCACGAGTAAATTGGCTGACACAGATCTGAGTAGCCCCATTGGGCAGCCTGGAGTGTTATGCAGGGTAAGGGGGGAAATATCCCAGACCTCCAACCTGCTCTTAATGAGCGCTGGATGCAGGGGCAATGGTGTTCCTAAAGGGGGCAAAACTAAGTTTTGCAGGAGCCTGAGCTCCTGTGTAAAGCAGCCCCTCCCCCTCACCTTCAGAGCCATTCGTGGCTCAGATTGCAAAGCCTCCGAGCCAGCTACTTGCAAATGGCTCTGAAGGCAAGGGGGATGGGCCGCTTTACACAGGCTCCTTCAAAACTTAGCATTCCCCCCCTCAGAACACCACATGCAGCCCTGCTACAACAGCACTAATTAGGATTGGGCTTCCCACCTACGCAGAGTGGCTGTGCAGAGGGAAGGGAATAGGATCATGGTGGCAACTGTTCCAGTATCAGGGAGGAATGGGGTGAGGGCTGCCAGAAGGCTGGCCTGCCAGGGGAGAGGGTGGAATTTGGATGCGGCCTGCATCCAAACCCCCGTCCCTGGCTTGATTCAGGCCACGTGGGGAACTCAGATCTGCTATATAGCGGTGCAGATCCCATGGGCGTGGCTGGTGCCTGCCCTGGGGCAAGGGGACGAACATGACCTTGCCTCGTGGAGACTCCAGTCGTCACCCAAGCTGGCCTGGATATGGCACAGACCCGCCAGCCTGTGCTGTTCCAGCACAGCTTTGGATTGCACCCTGGATATGTGTCATGTCAGGGGCATTTGTAATCAATTAGTTGATACACTGGAGAAGCCATGCGTAAATGGCTCATCGATACCAGTTGTATTAGGATGGTCATTGTATCCTAGACTGAATTTGTATGACATCATGAATTCAGAGGCGGATCTACAGGGAGGGCAGAGCTCTAAGTGTTGCAAGAAGCCTTACCCTGTCATGTAAATCCCTCCTCTCCCTTGCTGCTGTAGCCAGTAAGCAACGCCAAGATGTTGCTGTTCCCTGTGAGGATTGGCTAAAACGGTGCAGGAGAGGAGTGATTTCCACTGCAAGGTAAGGCTTCTTGCAAAACTTACAGATTTGCCCTCCCTTAGATCTGCCTCTGCATGAATTTATCTGGTGTCTTCATTTATTTCCTTCCTGTCTTCAAGCTTCCCTTAGTTTATCTGCCCATGGTAGGAACATGCACTATACCCACAACTCACAACACCCCAGTCAAAATATATGGCAAAGATTGTCCATTCTGGGGTACTGCAGTAGTACAAGGGGAGGGGCACGTAGTCAGAAGTCTTACAATGTAGGCGCCAGATGGAACATCGTAAGTCAGTGTGGAGTACAACAAATAGTTGATTAAGCAATTACATGAAATGCACCCTGATTTTAATAATTTTTTTTAAGTGCCAAGTGGTTGTCAATCACCTCAGCGCTTTTGCATTCACTGATGGAAGGTTTACATTCTGGAAAAATACAGCCTGCATATATTTTTCCCCTTTTTAGCTGTAAGAGACTATTTTTTAATTGATGACAATTTGGAGAATGGGCATGGAATGTCTCAGAAGGGATCGCCCAATAGTTAGCCACAGTGACATGATGGTTTTAGCAGGTTGGCACTGTGGTGAAGCGTATACTGAAAAACAGTTGTTTCACAATATGTGCAAAATAGTCTTTTCAGCTGGGAGCATCACACTGAAACCCAGAGAACTCCTGCCCACAGAGTTCCTGGAAGTTGGTATATCCACTTTGCCCCCCATCCCTTGACAAAATATATATTTTCCTACCATTCCCCCATATGAATATTAGTATCTGCATATGGTTTCAGCTAATATGTGGGTCATCTTTGGAAGTATATGAAAGGCAAAAATTGCAATCTTTTACAAGAGAAAATTATATGCAATTCCATGTGTTATTGACCGAGACGCTTTAAAAACAGAACTAGGTCCTCCACACAGGGCCAGGTTTCTTCCAAGTGGGGAGTATTATTACATAAGCATCCAGAGGACAAACTAGGGCCCAATCCAGAGGGCCTTAGCCCTGGTGGTACATGTGTACTGCTGGCTAAAAGTGTCAGGAACATGCCGTAAAACACATTTGCGACACCGCATGACCAACCACCACTCGCACTGGGCTGATACTAATTAGCGCCCAGACTCAGTGCTGAACAGAAGTCTGGCTGGTGGTCCGGCAGCACCGGCCAAAGATAAGGAGATTCAGGGCAGGAGGAACTGGACCGAACTGGGCGGGGGGAGGGATCAGGCCTGTTAGAGGGGCAGGTAGAGCAGTATTTTCTACTGCAGCATCCTGGACCCCCTCCAGAGCCAGACATGGACCTCCTCAACTCTGTGCCCATTCAAACAAGATATAGACCTCCCGCTATATCTTGGCAGGACCAGGCTCCACTGCGGTGGTATACAAACGAGGAGCCGGAGTAGGGTTAGGGTTCCAGATGACACCCTCAAGGGGTGACACCACTAGGGACTAAAATTATGAAAATCAAGGTTTTAAGGAATAATGCCATCATATTATATACCTCTTGATGCAGAACTTTATAAAGAATTCAGTAAAGCAAACAGGAGTGTAATATTCGTATTCTATCGAAAGGTATGGCCAAAAAGGTAAAAACTGAAAATACAACGTACGTAAAAATTGTGGTTTGTTAAATTCATGGATTGTAGGAGTAACACCATTACATCATGTTATATACAATTCAATGTGGAATTTTATGAGGAATTCAGTGAAACAAACTGTAATATAACTGTAGATAACTGAAGATAACTGTAATATCTTCATTCTGTCACACGTTATGGCCAACGCCCCCCCCACACACACACACACAAAAAAACTGTCTTATGTAACATTATGTATGATGGTTACATTGACCCTCTAGATGCAGGAGCAGTTTGACACTGAGTACTATGTGCAGGGGAGCAATAGCAGGGGAGGGCACTGCTTGTTGGAGAATATTCACTGCCTTTATTTTCTAGCAATTATTATTATTCCTGTCATGACTATTACTATCTCTCACCTACCTCACAGGGTTGCTGTGAGGACGAAAGAAGTGGCGGAACCCTGCACACCAGCCTGAGCTCCTTGGAGGAAGGGTGGTCTAAAATGTGAAAAATATAAACAAACAAATATGTTGTTTGAGGGGAGAGTCAAAAATTAATGGGCCCCGGTTGTCAAATATCCTAGGTACGCCACTGATCCAGGAGTCACCATTTCGGTGGTGCTGAAACCTTGGGTGCTGCCAGGCTCAAGGTTGGACTGCCCGAGTTCCATTCACATCGGCGCGGTACGTGCTATTTCATTTTTGGCTTCCAGTTTGTCCTCTGGATGCTTATGTGATAATACTCCATACTTCGAAGAAACCTGGCCCGGTGCGGAGGACCTAGTTCTGTTTTCAAAAACAAGAGTCTTTGTCAATAACACATGGTAAAAGGTAAAGGTTTCCCCACGACCGAATGGTCTAGTCGTGACCGACTGTAGGGGGCGGTGCTCATCTCCGTTTCAAAGCCTGTAGAGCCGGCGGTTTTTTTGTCCGATCATGTGGCTAGCATGACTCTACACCGTAGCGCACGGAATGCCGTTACCTTCCCACTGAAGTGGTCCCTATTTATCTACTTGCCTTTTTAGGTGCTTTTGAACTGCTAGGTTGGCAGGAGCTGGGACAAGCAACGGGAGCTCACTCCGTCACGCAGTCTCAAACTCCCAACCTTGCAGTTGAAAGCCCAGCAACAGCGGATTAACTCGCTGCGCAACCACATCCCACATGGAACTGCATATAATTCCTCTTGTAACGTATTGCAGCTTTTGCCTTTCTTATAATTGCCTTTCATATACTTTCATCTATCTATATATTATATATATAAACGGATGTGGGTGTGCGGGTATGTTTGTGGGTGGGTTTGTTTGTGGGTATATTCTGCATAGGCTCCACAACGCCTTGACCGAGCCACACGAAACTCAGCACGCACGTACCTTGCAGCCTGGCAACAAACACTGCGGGGGTCAGGCCCCCCTCGCGCCCCCGGGGGTGGGGTACGTGGGGGTCTTCGCGTGAACATAGTCAGAAAAGGCCGAAATCGGTGTCGAATCCGTAGTTTCCGGGGTCGCTGGGAAGAGTGGCGACCCTCCCGATGCCGTTGGGGTCCGGGTTCAGCCCCCCCCCCGACATGGGGGGGCAAAAAGGGGTGTGAAACACAGCGTCCGCCATGCCCTGCTGGAACGCCTGGACTGATTGGCACCAAACTCGGCATGCGGAAGCAGCCTGGCCACAAATACTGCAGGGGTTGGGCCCCCCTACCGACCCTGGGGGTGGGGGTACGGGGGGGCAACGTGAAAACAGTCAGAAACGGCCAAACTTGGAGTTGAATCCACAGTTTTCGGGGTCGCCGAGATGAGTGGCGATGCTCCCGATGCAGTTGACGTCTGGGTTTGCCCTCCCCCCATGTGGGCGGCAAGAAGGGGTGCGAAACACAGCGTCCGCCATGCCCTGCTGGAATGCCTGGACCGATTGGCACCAAACTCGGCATGCGGAAGCCTAGCAGCCTGGCCACAAACACTGTGGGGGCTGGGCCCCCCTACCGCCCCCGGGGGGTGGGGGTACGTGGGGGTCCCCGTGTGCAAATGGTCGAAAATGGCCAATCTCAATGTCAAATCCATAGTTTCCGGGGTCACTGGGATGAATGGCGACACTCCCGACGCTGTGCGAGTTCAGGTTCACCCCCCCTCGGTGTGGGGGGCAGGAAGGGGTGCGAGACACAACATCCGCCATGCCCTGCTGGGACGCCTGGACCGAGCGACACGAAACTCGGCACGCTTACACCTTCTGGCCTGGCGACAAACACTGCAGGGGTTAGACCCCCCTAGCGCCCCCAGGGGTGAGGGTACATAGGGGGGGCCCAAGTGAAAATGGTCGGAAACGGCCAAAATCGGCGTCAAATCCATAGTTTCCAGGGTTGCCGGAGCGAGCGGCGATGCTCCTGACACCGTCGGAGTCCGGGTTCGCCCCCCCCCTCGGCATGGGGTGCGGGAAGGGGTGCAAGACACACTCTCTGCCATGCCCTGCTGGAACGCCTGGAGCGATGTGCACCACACTCGCCATGCGCGTGCCTTCCAGCCTAGCAACAGACACTCTGGGGGTCAGGCCTCCCTAGCACCCCGGGGGGGGGGGGCAGGGCCCCTGCGTGGAAATGGCCGAAAATGGACGAAATCTTCCCCAGTTCTGTAGTTTCTGGGCTCACCCAGGCAAACAGCAATGCTGTGGGAGTTCGGCTCCGCACCCCCCAATGTGGGGGACAGGAAGGGGTGCGACACGAGATGTCCACCATGCCCCACTGCAACGCCTGGAGCAATTGGCGCCAGACTCGGCATGCATATGCCTTGCGGCCTGGCGACAAACACTGTGGGGGTCAGGGCCCCCCAGTGCCCCCGGGGGTGGGGGTTCGTGGGGGGCCCCCAGGTGAAAATGGTCGAAAACACCCACAGTTGGGGGATGGGTCAGGGATGGGTCAGGGATGGGAGATATAAACACCCGGGCAACGCCGGGTAACAAAAAGCTAGTATATACATATAATTTTGCCTTTCAAATTTGAATTTGTACTTAGTGATTTCTTTTATGTATGGTTTGTTAGTTTCTCTGATGCAAGCCGCCATATGAGCTGTCTGTTTGGGTTGGAAAAGGCAGGATATAAATATTTTCAATAAATAAATAAATAAATAGAATTGATGGGGTCTATGCCTAATAAAAAGGGGGGATTCTATTTAAAGAGAATTTAAGCTGAGCGCCAAGTCGCAAAGTGCTGCTGCAGTCTCTGTGTTTCTCAAGAAGCGCCTCTCTGCTACTTGCTGCTGGCCCATGTCTGTTCCAGGTCAAACAAAGTGCAACTCAAGTGCAAGTGTGTAAATATCTCCAGGGATAGCAAACATCAGTCGGCTGCCTGTCAGAAAGTACTGCCTGAAGACTCAAGAAGGCAAGAGAAGGTGGGAAGGATGAGAAAAATTAAATGAACAGGAACAGGGGAATTCTGGACAGGTAGCAAAAGATCAGGGAAAGAGTGAAGAAGGGCACAGCAGAACGTGGCTGAGGCAGATACATCAAGATTGATGGCTGGTCTTGGCTAAAATTACAACCTAGGAACAAGGCTAACGTGTCTAAAATGGCTCTTTACAACAGCAGGACTTGCATGCCACCATCGTAAAGGCTGCAGCAAGTCTTAAAATGGCGCACCACTGGCAGAGACATCGCTAGGGTTTGCGTCAACCAGTGCATGAGCTCATTGCATCACCCCCATGATGGACCTTCTTCTGTACCAGACCATGAAAAATAAATTACAATATCATACACACAGCCTAAATGCAGTGGCAGCACTAGTGTTGGTGTCACACACACACACACTATTAACTTTATTTGCTTTAATACATATGTATAACAATACAGGTCATACAACAAATCAGCATCCAACAACAACAACTGAAAACCACCGATAACTGAAAATAACTGAACACAATGAAAACAAGAGTAGTAGTATTAGCTCTGATACTTGGAAATGAGAGCTGACTCATACACCCTCTTGGTTCCCTGCTGTATCATAACATCTAATTGGCTCTTGGAAAAGCAATCACATTTATCAGTTTTGAGTTAAGGAAATCCACTTTTTGTTACAAAAGGCAGTTGCGTTTTCTTTTTCTGGTTAATTAGACATAGTGTTTGATAGAATACAGATATGTCAACATGGTTTGTTTCTTTAGTTCTGCATGACATTTCCTTTCCAATTATATATCACACGATGGTATTATTCATAAATGCAAATTTTCCAGAAGGTTTCCAAAATTTTAGCCATTGGTGGCATTACACACACACCCCTGAGGATGTCACCTGGTGCAATCCACACCCCCTGTGCCCATTCTGTTGGTCGATAGGGGATCATGTGATTCAATACTTATGCATGAAAAAAAATCCTTGCACATAGAAAACAAAGCATTTCAGAGGATTCTCTCTGGCATCCTGTTTTCTCTGTGCAGGGAATTTTTTTTAATATGAACAGGCATTCCTTTTGTTTCTCACCAACAGTAGCAGTTCAGTTCCAAAACAGGTTTACCCAGGCATCAGCTGTTTGTCTGAACTCTACTTTAATAGCCAGTTATTAAGCAACATTATAAGGTCTTGGCCTATTTGATTTCACAAATGATGGTATTAAAATATCCTCTTGTGTTTCTGATGAGTTATCCCTGTCTCTTTCCTTTTTCACATGCAAATTGCTTTAATCTGACAGCTATGTATTACTGACTTGCTGAACTTTGCTTGCAAGCAAGCCCTAAACTATACAATCTGCCCTGACTAGGTTATGGATTGCAATAAAATGTATCGATTCTAATTTGCCAAAACTGTTTTGCACTGTCTCCGGCTCCTTGCTCATTTGTCACTGGGCTTCAATACTTGCGTTTAACAAAGTATCTGTCAGTAACATAGCCCTGGATTTGCTTTAAACCAATTACACAACCCTGTTCTTGGGGATTGCATGCATAAAAGTGCATGCTATGGATCTTATTATGTAAGCAAATAGGATTGCCATGGAATATAGCTAATCCATTTAAAAAAAAATTTCTCTACAGAAGGACAGAAGGATTTTTATATACCGTATATATAAACAGGGTGGCAATCAGGCAGCCCTTGTTCTTTTTGGATCCTAAATGCAGTGTTAACGATCTTGCAACTCAAAATGTGCGCGATTATGATGCTCAAGTGAGACAGGCGTTGCATACTGTAGAAAAACTAGCCAGGTACTGTGTTTAGCAAGAGTGGCTCTGGATATGACCTTGCCTCCGTGTGGCACTGAAATGGGGCCATTCTGCAAGCAAGGAACATGTCTGGTTCAGGGCAGGGATGATGCAATGATTATGGGGAGTGTGACGTTTCCAGGTTGCCTGGCCCTGGGAGCTCCCATACGCCACTAGTCCCAGATATAAAATAACAACATTTATTTTTTTAAAGACCTGTTTTGTTAGTCAGTTACACATTAATAACAATCAGCGGCCCAATCCTAGCCCACTTTCCAGAACTGAGGCCGCTGCAATGCAGCCCCAAGGGGACAAACTTTCCCTTTCCTTGGGGAGGCCTGCAGGACTCCCCCCCTCACACTGCAGGATGCAATACAAGCCCCATTGGCACAGCTGCATCAGTGCTGATAAGATGTATAAGACTGGGCCACAAAAGTCCCTAGGATTGGATTGTAGATAAGCTGCAATGAAGTCTTCAATTAAAATGAGACAGAAAGTTAGGGATGTGAATAGTTTTCTGACCAGTGTCCAAATCGCCCTGAGATCCTTCATAATTCTCTATCACTTAGAGCAGTGGTATTCATACTTCTTAGACTGGGACCCACTTTTTAGAATGGCACTCCTGTCGGGACCCCCCAGAAGTGATGTCATTAACCTGGAAGTGACGTTATAGCTGCAAGTGACATCATCAAGCTCAAAAAGTGCCATCAGTGTGACATAATCAAATGACACTCCTGGAATGCAAACTGGCATTCTTGGACTGCAGCAATTGTACAACCATGAAACATCCCTGACAGAAAGCAAGATTAGGACAAAATGTTAGGTAAAAGCACTGAACTAAAAACAAAAATTAAAGAAAAACCTCACTTGAAAATTCAGACACTCACAAAAGGAATGTAACAAGAGGAAGATCTGCAGTTTCCAAGATGGCTGCTCCCAGGTTTCCGCGACCCGCTTGACATCATGTTGTGACCCACCAAGTGGGTCCCAACCCACAGTTTGAATAACACTGACTTAGAAAAATGCTCCCCACAGAAGTGATGAAATTGGGACGCAGCGCTCTAAAAATAAGCATCCAGAGCAAACATTCAGAATTTGCGAAATTAAATGTGGGATATAGTACAATTAGGTCCATTCTGCTCAATCAATGCGCCTAGACGTGTTCACATATGATGACATAGCTGATCCTTTCTGAATGGTGGTTAATTCCCCCAATGTAAATTCATGTGATGCGAGCTATTCATGTTGAGAAGCCCAAGCTGCAGTTCAGTGAGAATAAGTTTATTTTGAGGGCTTCCTTCCTGTCAGCTTGTCATCTGCAAACGTGACAGAAAAGAACATTTTCTGCCGGCTAATGCCAGCTCTTGAAAGTTTGTTGCCATTTCCAGCACTCTACATGATTTTAGTCTCTTTCTCTAGCTGTCAGTTTTTATTAGCAGTTTCAGTTCACAATGCTTTCCCATGGTCTTCTCCCTGCCCTATTCATTCCTTTTAAGAGGAATCTCGATATTGCATGCAAGTACATGCAACAAAGCCCTTAATGAAAGAAAGAAAGAAAGAAAGAAAGAAAGAAAGAAAGAAAGAAAGAAAGAAAGAAAGAAAGAAAGAAAGAAAGAAAGAAAGAAAGAAAGAAAGAAAGAAAG
>JAJKFI010000035.1:9785726-9801806 GCA_029204185.1 Lerista edwardsae | reverse complement strand
AAGAAAGAAAGAAAGAAAGAAAGAAAGAAAGAAAGAAAGAAAGAAAGGGGGCAATTTTGAACTGAGAAGTGGCAAGTGCAAGGAATACTTAACCCTTTGATTATAGACCATGTTTCAACAGCATAAGAAGAGGCCATCGTCACATCCTGTGGCAAGGAGTATTACAGACTAATTACATGCTAGGTAAAGAAATATTTCCATTTGTTCTAACTCTCGCAACACTCAATTTTAGTGGCTGTCCCCTGGTTCTGATGTTGTATGAGAGGGAAAAGAACACACACACCCATCCATTCTATCCATCCCCTGCACAGGTTTGTGCATCTGAGAGCGCAATCCAAATTCCAAGCTGGAATAGGCAGGCCAACATGCCCAATATCCAGCCTGGGGTTGGCATTGGCTGCTGTGCATTCCCCTTCCCCTGGGTAACGTGCAGTGGCCTGGATGGGGCTACTCGGAGCTTTCGATGGTGCAACTCTGAGTAGCCTGATCACGTTCGACTGGGCTGGGGACATGGGTTAGAATCTGGTCCAAGTGCCAGATCCTATCTCTACCCCCTCCCCAGGCTGAGCTGCCCACGTGCCTGCCCATCCTCCGTCTTCCCCCTCTACCCTGTTCTGCCTTTCCCCTGGTCCCTTTCTGCCTCCCTCCACCCACCCTGAGCCCCGAGCTCTGCAGGGCCAGGACTGGGCACAGTTTGCGACACTCGGCTGGCACAAGCAACATGTGCAGGCCCAGAGTGCCCTTGGATTGCGCTCTCAATTATGTCCCCCCTCAGGTACCCTTTTTTATAGACTAAAGAGCACCGAACGCTGTAGAGATTCCTCATAAGGGAAGTGCCCCCAGCCCAGTTATCAGTAGGGTCACTCTCTTCTGCACCTTTTTTAGTGGGGACGGAGAGGCTATGAAATTTGAGAATGGTATCTGGTGTGCACCACCGCTGCCATTCATCCCCTCTCCATGCCCAGTTTCTCCCCCTCTCCGCACCATTTCACCCCTCCCCATCCCCACTGCTGTCTTACCTGCTCCAGGGAGATATCTAGGGAGAGCTGCCATCCTGTGTAGTAGTGCTCCCAAAATGGCCGCCAATGGAGCACTGTGCATGATAGTCAATCCTGTATAGGATTGGGCTGTAAAATTACTTCATCAGTTGGGACATGACCATTCTACGTCTATCAGATATTATGAAAGGAGAGGCCATAAAATGCTTCACTCTGCCCCTCACCTGTTAGCATCTGTTCTGGCTCCAAACCCAAATCTTTTCTGCCCTCCTGGTGCCACTGAGGGGGGGGTCCCAAGTTTTTGGAAATTGATATTGATGCCTCATGGTCTAACTATCCAAATATTGTCTTTCAGCATCACAAATATACGTGCAGACATTTCCAAATACACGTTCCTCTTTTATGGTGTACAGGCGCTGAGAGAAATTCTACAGCCATTAGTTTTACTGTGCCAATTCCTGCTCACCTTACATTGAACAAGCAAAGCACAGAAGATATGTGACACCTATAACATTCCTGACAGGCAGCAGCAGCAAACTCAGTTTCTTAAATTTTGTTTTTGTTGAGTGGTATGGACTTCTAGGAAGCCTTTGCTAGCTCTGAAGGCATTGCTCCTATGTACAATCAAGCCAGCATTTGAACCTATTTAGGACACAATCCTAACCAATTTTCCAGCACGGGGGTAAGGGCAATGCAGCTTTGAGGTAAAGGAATAAACATTTCCTTGCCTTGAAGAAGACTCCATGACTCTCCCCCAACTACAGGATGCAGCACATGTTCCATGGGCACAGCCATGTCAGTGCTGGAAAGTTGGTTATGATTGCACCCTTAAGCGGCTCAATCATAGGCTAAACTGTCAGACCTCCAAAGTAAGAGGTCTGGAAATTGTTATGTGAAGAATCAACAACAAAATTCTTATTGTCCTTGATAAACTATCATTCCCAGTGTTTAGTTCTCAGTGTGGAAGCCACAGCAGTCAACCAAATTTTGAAAACGCTTAAATCTTCGATGTTGGCACGGGGTTGACAATGTTGCACATGCCTGCAAACCTAGCTGGCATTTACAGGTATTATGAATGACAAATTCAAAATATTGGGAGGGGGGAAACAGATGCAGAATGCTGAAAATAACAACTTGGGGTGGGGGGCTAAGGCCATTGAGCATTGCAGCTGTCTCTTAACACCTTATATAAATTATTACCATAATGAATGAATGGAACATTAAGAAGACAAAACAAAAAAATCTAAATGCTCTCTCTCTCAGAGCTGTCACAAAGCTTTGTCATTCCTTGCTGGGCAGCTCGATGCAACTTAGCTTCCTGCAAGGTGATGCAACAGTGCCAATGGGGCATCTGCTGCATCCACAAGGAAGTTTTGGCATCCAGAGACCTCCTCAGGGATAAGCCCCTGCCAGGGCGGTGGATCTGCTCAGACCTGCACCTGCTATATCACCCATGAACCCATGAAGGTGGATTGAGCCTGGGAAGGGGACTTGGATCCAGCAGGTATCATTGCTGCCAAACCCAAACTGCAGTCTTCCCTACCCCATCACCATCCCATTCTGCCCACCTCCTGCCGCGGCCCCACTCCCTGTGTGATAGAGAGGTGGCGGACGACCTTTGTCTGTTGCCATGCAGATCCAGCTGATTGCTGCTTCTGGCAGAGGCTAGAAGGTGTGTTGTGCTTTGCAGCTGCTGGAAACCACCTAGCACTGCCAGAACGTTCACTCTGGCATGACTTCAGGATTTGGCCATTCCATTTTGAACCTTAGTCATTCACAACGCTCACCTCAAATCTGAAGAGAGCATTACAACCCCCTCGGTTCTTCTCCAGCTTAAATTTCACTTACAGTGCTTTTATTGTAAAGAAAATACTGATAAGTATTTTCACAAGATAACCATCTATGAAAACTGTCCAGAAGAGCATTTGTCAGGATTCTACTCACACATGTTGACCATTTGAGATCTTTAAATAAAGAGGATAGCCAGGAAGGTTTACAGATTAAAGACATTAGACAAATGTCAGACTTGTAGGAACCACTGTGCTTTTGAGGGAAAACTTCAGGTTCATGAACTAGAGCCAAATGGTGGCTCAGAGACAAACCCAATTGCCTACTGCACCCCATAGAATAGCCTATATCTACAAGTATAAATCTTCATCTGAACCACTACAGATCACGGACTCTAACACAAAAGATACTAACAGCCCAATCTTAAGCTGTGTTGGATCAGGTAGGCCGGTGGGCCTGTGCTGTACCCAGCACAACTTCCGAGGGACTGGAGCCTCCCTGGTGCAAGGGCACATTTGTGCCCTTGCACCAGGGGAGTGCTAACCTCTCCGATGTGCTCCTCAGATCTGCACCCACAAAATCATGTGCGCAGAACTGTGGAAGCAGCGCGGCCCGAATCAGGGCCGCGCAGCCTGGGGATGAGGCATTGGATGCGGCCTACATTCCATACATTCATGATATCATTGCTTTCTGCAGGCTTCTCTGCCATTTCTGCTGTCTGTCCTCGCAGCTGGAAGCCTTCTTTGTAGACTGTTAATTAACTGGCAGCGGTTAATTCACACTCCATCATATTCCTTCCCAAACTTTCCAACTCTCCTCTTAGAAGCGTTTCCTTGCATGCTGGGCATTACCGCTCATTCCCTTTAGGCTATAGCTCCTTTTTGTTGCTGCCGCTGAGTTTTGAAACTGGAAACGCTGTGACAGAGATGTTCTGCTAGCTGGCGACTCCTGTTTTACATTTGCCTAACAATTGATAATTCAATTTCTTCGGCAACACAAAGTGTTCCCATTATCAAGGGCTGTATCTTTGTCTTAATGATTTGACCGTGCAGGTGAATCATGTTCCAGTAAGTGCGACTGCGTGGCTTGGAACTCGTAATGGCACGGCAGCGGCTGTTCTTCCTTTCTCCCATCCTTCCTCCCTTCCATTTAAGAGTTGAATCATTCCATCGCTTTCACACTGCCTGTCACTTTACTGTTTATTACAGTCGTTTATTTTGATGTGTGGGCGAAATAGGGGCCATCCACCATTTTTCCAGTGAAAGCCATAGGAAGCTGCTGCCTTCTGAGTCAGGCCATTGGGTCATCCGGCTCAGCATGGCCAGCACAGCCTGGCAGCAGCTCTCAGGGTGCCCTACCTGCCTTTGCCAGGGATTGAACTGGGGACCTTTGCCAGCAGAGCAGGTAATCAGTGAGCTACAGCCCCTCCCTAAAGACGAGTCTATATTTATTTATTTATTTATTTATTATTTATTTATTTATTTATTTTAAGGATTTTTACCCCACCTTTCTGCCTAAAAAGGCATTCAAGGCGGCATTACAAAAACAATTAAAAACAGAATAACAACATAATTTAAAAACAATAACTAAAAACAATATAAAAATACAATATACAATACAACGATTATCCCATGGATCAGGTACAGAAAATAAAAGAATACAAATGTTGCCACGGGGCCTGGAGGAGACTTAAGCCCCAACCACATCCCCCACCGGCCTACATGATGCAGCTGTTCCCAAAGAGCACATGCTGCATCTTATGCAGGGGGTGGCAACCAGGCAGCCCAGGAGAGGTAGAGTTATGCCAAGTATTTAGTTGGTGTAAGTCCTAGAATATCTCAGGGGGCAGTTAGGTTGGGGAGAGGAAGTTAGGATCTTAGCAATGCAGCTGCGGCCAAGTTCCTCCTCCCTCCTGCCCACTGCCTGACCTGATCCTTGATGTTGGGCAGGGAAAAGAGGGATAGGATCCCAGAGTGTTGAGATCTTATCCCCTCCTGCTTTTGAGCCACTCCCTGCCTACCCTTGCTCTCCAAACTGTCCATGACCTTTTTTTTTTTATGCCTCACTAGATCTTACAGCAGCGGACAGTGAGAGCCAGCACCATAAGCCCACCCAATTCCACAGAGTTTAGACATTTACAGTGTAGACATTTTCTAGGCTTGGGGGCCTCCCTTCCCTCACAGATAATGTCTGATGGGTCAGGGATGGCAGTGATGGCATTATATGACAATGAAAACATGGGTGTTCCGTACAAAGGCCAAATTCACAGGGCTCATCTCTCTCAACAAAAGAGAGGGTATCACACAAATCGGGCCTCAGATCTGTCATTATTCGCATGGTGGAGGTGAGGTAGGTACCACTGTGCCATCACCATGCAAAGATTCTTGTAAATCTGTTAAATGTCTGATCCAGGCCTATACCATGCTTGGTAATATTCATAAAATTACTATCAACCTCATCTGCAAAATGGGTGTAGCTGATCTCATTCAAAAGTATGTCAGGATGCATGAAAGGGAAAGAGGTGAAACGCAAGTTGAAAAAAGCAATGCCAAGGGAGAGAGGGGATGTTGGGTCAATGCACAAATTGTATGCTTGCTTCTCCAGCCCAATAACTGAGTACAGGAGTTCTGAAACTGAGTCATGACCCACCACCGTGTCTCAACCAGCGTGTCTCAACTAGAAGACAGTTGAAAAGGAAAATGTATTCAGCCCTATGGGAACTGAAATGGTGCGGCATGTACTGTATGTGTTTACTCATGTACAGGTGACTATGTCTCAATCCATTTGAAGTGCAACATCACCAGAATGATTCTGATCTGAGAAACGTGTAGCTCAACAAATGCTCTAGAATGTGGCTTCCCACCACAGTAAAAAAGATAAGAACAGAGGCTTGCACTGGTAAAGTGAAACTTTTTTTAAAGTAAGCATACGTGGATTCATAAAATTACTATCAACCTCAACTGTAAAATGGGTGTACAGCATCATTTTTAAAAGTGGGTAAATTACATTCAATCCATCCATCCATCCATCCATCAATCAAATAGTGTTTATATACCGCTTTTCAGCATAAAAGTTCACAAAGTGGTTTACAGGCAAATAGTAATAATAAGGTTACATGGTTCCCTGTCCCAAAAGGGCTCACAATCTAAAAAACATATTGTATGTATGTATGTATGTATGTATGTATGTATGTATGTATATTCCTTACATACAATATGGTATTACACAATTCGGATGGGAAATGTGTGCCAGGTTTGTCTTCATTTTGCATATGACAAATAGGTACATTTGACTTATCATTTGTCCCACTTTTCACATAACCTCTCACTCCTTGCCTCTTTCCCATGGTTCAGGCTACAGGGAGCCATCATACAGTCATGGCCTTTTGCTGCAGCCCACTCTGCAGGAACCCCTCTCCTTTTGTCCCTCTTTAGCTAGCAGTTCGGACAGAACAGTTATACTTCACTCCTCCAAAACCATTCTCATTACATGCTATTTTGATCATTCTGGGGAAACAGCAAATGACTGCCTGGTCTCCAACAGTAACTGTTGGTTATACACGGTTAATTTTAAAATGGTTTTATCCGCTGTCTTTGTCTCTGGTATTTGATCTTATTGTTCCTTTTATTGTATTTTAACATTCTCATGTTGTGAACCACCTTATAGATTTCACTGAAGAGGGAGAATACAAATCTCTATGTGAAGAAATAAGAAATAGGTGTTTTTAACACTAAGTATGAACCGCAGAGCAGTAGGAGTATAGCAAGCAGTAAAATGGTAATGGAAACACACCTTAGAGCACAATCCTATACTAAGCCGTCCTAGTAAGGCCGACATAGCAGGGCTGTATTCAGAAGCCCATTAGGAGGTAGCAGCAGCAATGTACAGGACAAGGGGAGGTTTTCCCCTTGCACCCACGTAAGCCCCGGTCACCCCTATGGGCCTGCTCGGACCTGCGTCTGCTGTTTTGCAGGCACAGAGGAACGTGGACAGGAGCGGCCCGAATTGGGGATGCCCTGGCCAGGCACGGGCTTTAGGATATGGCATTACGGCGATCCTGCGTCACAGCCGCCATCTCCACCTACTGCGCCGCCCAGTTACACCCCCGGAACGCCTCTGGAACGCCCTCACGGAGGCCCTGCGCCAATCGAGCGACACCGACACTGGACTGGTGCATGGCCGGTGCTGCTGACAGTCGCGGCGGCGCCTGAGCACCGGCACTGCTGCTCGTTCCGGTCCAGCACTACAGCACCATCACAGATGCGCTTTATGGCACGTTGCAACAGCGTTCGGCCGGTGCAAGAGTTTAGCGCCGGCGCAAGGGGGGTATAGGATTGTGATGGGAGTCATGGTCAAGTGTGATGTCAAAATGTAACAGAATCTTGAAATGGAAGTGTGACAAACAGGAAGTTTGGAAGTGGCAGAGAGAGAGAGAGAGAGAGAGAGAGAGAGAGAGAGAGAGAGAGAATTATGCACTGGTATATGAGATATGTCACACAAAAGCCTGTCTTTAGATTTTAGCACTTTTTATTTCCATAGGTTTTAAAAAATTCTGTCTAGAGCATTGGTGAAACGTTTTTAACTTTTTATTAAAATGTCAAATGGTCAGAGTTGTTATGAAAAGAGACACTCCTTGGGGATCCCAGGCCACCTTCAACAAATTGAAAGGTTTTCCAACATTATGCCCCAACTTTGTGAGATTTTTGCAAGGGAGTGATCTAACTAGCCTGTAAAAATAAATAAATAAATAAATAAATAAATAAATAAATAAAATGGGCTATTGGGTTTTGAGGATTTTTTGGGTGTCGGCTAGTTGGATCACACAGTTGAAAAAGCCTCACAAAGTTGGGGTGAAACATTGGGAAACCTTTCAGTTTGTTGAATGTGGCCTGGGATCCCCCCCAAAATGAAGTTTTTCTTTTCATTTTTAACTTCCTTGCACAGTGTGCATTTGTGAAATGAAATGGAAATTTCCGCACAGTGGAAAACCCTTGAAGATAGTGAAAATGCCCTGAGACAGCTACAAATGCCTGGGAATTTTGCTGGTGCCATTTAACAACCATTGCAAAGAATAACAGCATTGGCCGATTGCGATGGCAAAGGTTTCACCCTGGAGTAAACACATGAATGCCCCTGAAACTTTCAACATTTGCACATGGCTACTCACAAAGCAAAGACAAGCAGAAGACTTTCAGCAATACTAGGCGTAAGATGAGCTACTGTACAATGAAAGAGGGCACCTAATATGTTGACATTTGTCCAAAAGAAAAAAGATAGTTCAGCATTTTTCAGATTATTTCTGGTCCAAGCTTTACTAAGTACAACAGAGACATAGAATTTGATGTGTTAGCATAGGATAATTCATACTTTTCATATGCCAATTCCAAGAATTTCAATTGCCTTGGTCAAAAAACACCAATCTACACTTGCATTTGTCACTAAACATATAATTTGATAGAAGAATAGAACACAGATGTTCTACACACACACACACACACACACACACACACACACACACACACACACACACGTGTTGCTTTATTATGTGTGTGTAAACTGAGATTAAGGGCACAATCCTAACCTGGAATTAGGCCGGCACAGTTAGGCCGGCACAAAGAACCTTGTAAAGTATGTTTGGACCACTCTCGGAGTCAGGAAGGATGGCACCTATCTATGTGCTGGCCTCTCTGACTCCAAGAGTGGCCCAAACACGCTATACAGTGGCCCTGGTGCTGGCCAAACTTTGCTGGCCTAACGTATGCTGGCCTAACTCCAGGTCAGGGCTGCCCCCTAAAGAAAGAAGTGTACCTTTGGCTTATATAGTGTACGTATTTGTAATACAAATTGCAAGAATTACACTTCTATTAGTGTAATTAGTGACCATTAGTGATAGGGTGTAAGGTACTATGACAGATTTATTGATTACATGCAAATTCCACAGATAGGCTTTCACACCACAAGTCTTTCTTTACTTATAGTCATCATAAGTTGCCCAATTGAAGGAATGGGGCATGACTCTGCCAGCACCTCCTTTATAACTAGGGTGGAGCCTGGGGGAATTCATGCACACACACCCTTGGCATAGCGACCAGGACTAATGCCCCTCAGCCTCTACCCTAGTAATGCCTCTGCTTACCTCAAACTTCATTCCTTATAGGGTTCAAGGCCTTGATTCCGCTCAGATGTCACCGTTCTTGTAATTCAAAAATGGCAAACCAATAAACAATTGCTGGTAAAAAGATCCATGCCTTCTGATGTACAAACAATTGACAGCATGCAAATTGAGAACATCAACATGTATCGTGTTACACTGGAAATGAGCTTAAGCACTTTTCTAGGGAGATGCAGGAAACTGAGAGGATTTCTCAACTGCAAACTCCTGAAGGCTAGATGTGTAAATACATCATACACAAAACTATTGCTGTCCCCATCAGAATACATTGCTTTAAAATTCCCCTGTGAGCATTTAAAAAAAATAACTCCCTGTGCACAAAGAATAGGATTTTGGCATCATCCCACTGCAAAAAGGACATCCCGCGATGAAGATGCAGGAGAGGAGAAGAATCTTTTTGATCACTGTCAAATCACACGTATGCTGCAGTCAAGCGTAATGACACGTTTTGTGAAGGGTTTTTTTGCCTTTCTTTCTCCCTTGCAAGCATTTCACATTCCTCTCCCATTCTGGCCTGTGTGAGTGCATGGTTGAGCCTGTGACAGCTGCAAGGACTCTGAAGAGGCCTAAACTGATTGAAACATCACTCTGCCCTCAGTTCATTATTCTGGCTTGTTTTGTTAGAACTGTAGCACTGCATAAAGGAATCGCATGCCTGCATGCTGGTGAAATATAAATGTTTGTCATGAACTCGCAGCAAACTAATATCTCTGCAGAAACATATTACCTCCGGCTTATGCGGCTAGAGTGGAAGGCAAGACAGGGAAATTCCTGTCGGCTGAATTCAGTTGACTTGCATTATCAGCATTCAGAAGTGGCTTTCTCTGCCATTCTGGGGTATTTACAGCTTGCAGTGCTGAACCAAAACAATCCAATAGCCCGGGCCCAGCATTTTCTTTTCAGATGCCTTTGAAGGACAGATATTGACAGGTTCAGAAGCCTAGGGAGAAGGCCTACTGAAATGCTCACTTGTGGTGAGCTGGGGGGGGCGGGGGAAGTAGCAAACTGATGAGGGGTGCCCCCTCACCTCACAAGTGGCCACCATCTACTGAGCTGTTTAATGGATATGTGCACCCCGCCCCCTGATGTTAGACATAGGATACCTCAGAATGCCAGGTGCAAGGGATTGGCAACAGGATGCAGGTGTCTTGAGTGCTCCCTGAGGCACCTGGTAGGCCACTGTGAGGTACAGGAAGCTGGTCTGGAGGGGCCTTTGGCCTTATCCAGTGGGGCTCTTCTTATGTTCTTATGTTCTGATGGTTCAGTCGGCTCTCGAATCCTCTTCCTGCTTGCTGAGAGCTCCTGGAGAAAGAAAACAAAAAGCTGCCACTACTGCCAGCTCCTCACCTTCCTTCTCCTCCAATAAGCAGTTGTGGTGGCCAAGGAGAGCAAGGCCAGGCAATTTAGAACCTCCATCCCTTCCCTTGAGCTTGGTGCTATCCCCTTCCTTCATGCCACCCTATTTGAAATAAACAAGATGAGTTGGACATTCTGGGAGCTCCCACTACGGCCCGCTCATCCTGTTTCTTTCAAACAGGGTGGCATGGAAGAAGGATGTGGCACCAGGGCTCAAGGGAAGGGGTGAAGAGTAGGATCCAGATAACCTCACCCTCCTGTCAAGGAAGAGGGTGAGTTTGCTGTGGGAGGCATGCACCATACACAGAAAGCACAGAGATTGGGCTAAATGATAGTGAAGGCCTGAGAAGGTACCCGTTAGGCCTATGGAAGGGTCAGGTGGGCCTTGTGTCAGTGGTTGTCAACTGTCTTAGGCACTTGGCTTGAAAGACACACAGTGTACCACTGGAGAAAAGAGATGGTGAGAAATGGTTATTATTAGCTTCCATATTCTAAGGCAATGTACCTCTGAATACCAGTTGCTAGGGAACAATGGAAGGAAAGAAGAGCTGCTTCGTCTTTATAGCCCACTTGTGCGCTTCCTAAAAACATCTGCCTGGTCTTTGTTGATTTCTAGGGTGGCCCTTACCTGCTGCCTCCATGGACCATCCTTGGGGGCCAGTGGCATCCATTGCACTCCTCTTCAGAGGGGCCAGCCACTTCACCTACGCCCCATGACCATGATGATGGTGGTGGTGACTGATTGATCACTGTCTTCATGGTCATGACTGCAAAGCTAGGAGGGTTTGTATACAGAATTTCCACAGCAGTCTCAAAGTGCCAGCAATTCCCCCCCCCCCAACCACCTCTCCATGCGGTGTAGTGAGTAAAGAGCTAGCCCCAGCCTTCGAATCTATGGTGCATTGTATTAAACGAACCTTCTCATTGCCTGCGAAGGAAAACTGTGTTCATTTTCTCTATGTTGCTCTTTCTCCAAGCAAGGAATAGGCATTGCGTTACCTCAAAGTTTATTAAGTTGGAATGAAGTCAATTTCAAGTTTGCATTGCCTTCAGAAACTCTGGATAGCTTGATTTATGTTCTCTTCCTCCTGAGAAATTCTGCTATAGTGTTGCTTTTGTTAGCAAAGGAAATGCTATGAGGTTATTCAAAAGTCAGGCTATGCTTGTGAAACTTTGTATCTGTAACCACATCAGTGCAGAGGTCCACACTTCCCTGCCACCTGGACACTATTGACCACTGCGAAAAATTGAGGAAGATGTACTTGGAGTGTATCCATCCTGCTAGTCACTAATGTCCGCATCCATTAGTGAGAGCTAATCACCTTGCTCTCACTAATGTCCATGTGAATTGTTCCAAGAAACCCCTGAAGCCCCCACACTGGTTATCATGGGACTTGCGGCAGCCAGAAGGCCATTTTAAAAATCTAGAGTCAATCAATCAATCAATCACTAGTATTTATATACCGCTTTTCAACACAAAGTTCACAAAGCTGGCAAATAATTTACAAATAATTTACAGGCAAATAGTTTACAGGCAAATAATAATATTAAAGTTAAATGGCTCCCTGTCCCAAAAGGGCTCACAATCTAAAAGAATGGAGGACACCACCAGCAACAGCCAACAGAAAGACACTGTGCTGGGGTGAAGAGGGACAATTGCTCTCCCCCTGCTAAATATAAGAGGACAACACTTGAAAAAGTGCCTCTTGCCCAGTTAGGAGGGGTTAAGCGTTGCTTCTAGACTTTCTTAACTCTGTGTGCAAGTCGGGAAAAGGTGGGGTCCTGGCACATATGTGGGGAAGCCCTTCCCTTGACACTGGTGCTGATCTACACAATATGGAACACAGACATGTGCCATTCTCCTGACTCCAAGAATAGACCAAATGCACTTTACGGTGGCCCTGGTGCCGGCCAAACTTTGCTGGCCTCGCTGTGCCGGCAGAACTCCAGGTTAGGATTGTGCCCTTAGCGTTGTGATCCCCCTCTAAGTACGCCTCTGATGGAAATACAAGGAGGAGTTGACCATGTGCAAGAGCTGGACCAAAGAAAGTAGCTCAAAATTCCTACTTAGCCACATGGGGTAGTCATTCATGCTCAGCTTCATTGGTAATAGCTTATCTCCCAAGGCTATCAGGAGGATAAAATAGGATAATTGCATGCACAAAAAGGCTCTTTAGGGGAAGGACAGGGCAGGACCCAAACACAACAGGCAGATAAATAAAGAAGCATGCAACTGAGCTGTGGACTGATCCACAGGGTGAGTGCCTACCTCCTTGAGCAACAGAGAGTGGCGCATAGTCCTTCTCTTCCATGACCAGGTATCACTTCACAGCGCTTTCTAGACACATTTCCATTGACTATATTTCCTCAAACGCTTTGAGATATTTTGCAATGGTGACTAAATATAAAAAGAAGTTGAGTCATTTATACCAAGGAGCACAGTTTGTGGACTATGTCAAAGAATTTAATTTTGGATTGAAATGATAAATTAATTGGAGTTTTCCCCTGAAAGGTTTATTTTTCTGAAATGTTCCTGAGCACCATTGTGTAGGGTATGAGTTGCATTGTATAGTGCAGGTGTGTGCGCGCGTGGTGGGGGTGAAGTTAGTGGAGCTAACAGCATTGAGAAAAGTTAATTTATTTCTGGAAACTTCATGGGGTTGCTGTATTTTTTAATGCATTCCTGCTGGTAGTAATGGTATAGATTAGGAGTCTACTAAGCCTGGCTTGAGAATACCACACAGAGTCAAGCTCTATAGGACACACCTTGTTGTTATATTGCAATGGTTGTAAAAAATACACAAACTAATGTTGTTTCCTGTTGCTCCTGAATAGTAAAACCAAAGCAAAAAATGATAATCGTACGTAACAGAGCAGCCAAAACAGAAGCATAGTCTTCAAAAATGGTTCACCATTTACCTCACAAGGCTCTGATTCTCAGAGCTCAAGGGGAGGTGGGGGTCAGCACTAGGCTCTTTGGTTATGGGATCATGAGAAGGTGGGGGGAGTTCAGAGACAGGACATGCAAGGATACGTTCTAGCAAAGCAGATTGAGATTTGACGGGATTGATGGCAACTGTATGGTCACAACCAGTCAGAAGAGCAAGTGCCCAAGCAGATAATCTGTGATCTCAGAGGGGACAGAGGTGATTAAAGTTAGGCAGAGCTGGGGATCCAAGACGGCAGTCGGGAAGAGGGAGCAGGAGCAGAAGTAGAGTCCTTGTATGATAGGCTCAGTACAGATTGAGAAGCAAATTCTGAGGCCGGGGTCAGCTCAATATCTTCCAGCACCTGAGGTGACATGCCAAATGCTGTCTCTTGTACCTGGTGATGTGACAGCCTG
This sequence comes from Lerista edwardsae, assembly GCA_029204185.1. NCBI lineage: Eukaryota > Metazoa > Chordata > Lepidosauria > Squamata > Scincidae > Lerista > Lerista edwardsae. The sequence continues at coordinate 9,788,149 of JAJKFI010000035.1, read as the reverse complement.
TATGCATCCCACTCCCTGGAATAAAAAAGGAAGATGGGAATGGAACAGAAGAGAAAATGCAGAGAAGAATAATGATAGGCAAGACACTCTAGCCCACCACTCTCCTCTCCTCTCCATTTTCTCTTCTGTTTTGCCCACCTTTTCCTTTTCTGGGCGGGGAAGGGGGGAGGAGAAGGAACAACAATGGAGGCATGTGTGCACCTTCCAATCTGTTGCCTGAGGCAAGAGATGTCTTGGGGGCATGGCCTTGGCCATGCTTTCATAGGGCTGATTGAACAAGTAGTGGCCTATAGAACCAAGTGACAATGCTCAGCACTCTGCGTCCCTCTACACTGTTGTTCCAGATCTCTTGATACAAAATGATAACAAGGGAATTTAGCACCTGGGGCAAAGAAAGAATGCTCACTCCCTGCTCTCTGGCAGAACTAGAATCCTAGAAATTGGATGCAATAGTATGCAATGAAAACTAAATCTCTCACTTTTCTTCCAGTCTCAAGATAAGAGGTGAGTGGGGCTTAATACATCAGGTCTTGAACTTTCTCATTGGGATGCAAATTTGGGCAGATAGGCATGACTCATAGAGTGCAAGAATTTTTTTTAATTGAGGTAATTGTTTTAAAAAGCAGGAATTGACTCTCTAGGTCTCAGACTACCATCCGCCCCACCCTTTAATATTTTTGTGCCCTTGTTTTTGCACCCCAAGGACATGCCCCACCCTAATTCCGTAACTGATAAAGATGGTAGATTGATGAAGGAATTCTGCGACTGGGTACAGTATATGAGCGAATCAGTCACTTGCCTTGATACCTATATGTCAACATCCTTTTCCATTACAAACCCACTGATGAGCTAGATGTAGCTCAAATACATTTGTTGTCCAGGCAGCCCTCCTTGTAATAAATCTACCCCTGCACTCAACTACTGACTACATCTTGTATCCCACTTTGCTTGACTATAACCCTTTCCGGCAAACTCTTAATGGCATTCAGTCCACGGCTGCTTTTGCACTTTCTGTCCTGCATCTTGAACCTGGTCAGGTCTGATACTCGTTGCTCCAAGCTACTTTGATTGATTTGATATCGAGATCCTGCCTCCTGTATGAACTCATTTCCCCAGCATGAAATGCGGACCTGCTTGACAAACCCCAAGTGGCATGCCTGAATGTTCACATTTCCTGATGTTGCCTATAATCACAGTTTTGATATTGCAAGCAATAATAAAACTTGGCATTTATACACTATTAGTGCATGCAGGGCTTTGAACATTCTATCTCAGAAGTCCTTAACAATCCCCATAAGGCAGGACAATATTATTATACCCATATTGGAGATGGCCTTGGACAAACTGCTATACCTTAATATCCTATCTAGTGAATTCATGGATGGGATAAGATTTGAACCAAGGTTTCCAGCTCAAATGCTTAGCCACTGCACCACCAACAGCTGGATCAAGCATGATTATGCCATCACAATGCAGCCATAAGGGAACAATCATGCCCTTACATTGAGGGGACTTCTGTGGCTGCCCCCCCCCCATTGCAAGATGCAATGATGACTGCATCTCTGCTGGAAAATTGGAAAGGATTGGGCTCTAAACTATCAATGGAGGACATAGACTATGAATGGCTAGTACTCACATTGGTTATATGTGACCCCCAGGTTTGAAGGCAGTACGCCCCTGACTATCAGTCACTAGGAATCAACAGCAGGAGAGCCTACCAATCTCCCTTCTGGGTTACCTGGAGCCATCTGGTTTGGTCACTGGGGGTAATAGTGTGCTGGACGAGACTAACCTTTGGTCTGATCCAGCAGAGCCCTTATGTTCTTAAGTGACAACTTGTCTGCACGAATGAGCTGTCAGATATGATATCAAGGACAGACGCTTCATCGGCCTTAACGTGCTGTGATTTTTCAATACATACAATTCACACATTCAGATGCCAGTCATCAAGGGTACAGAAAGCAAGTTACAATATATGCATCTATGTACAGCTCCGCTCGTACCCAGAGTTCGAGGTATAAGTCTTGGGTAGAAGCTCTTAAGGCAATAGGAAGCCAAATAACTTGTTAGGGACCAGTCAACAGTTAATCAACACATTATTCTACAAATCCATTTGTTTATATTCTGCTGGGTTTGCTAATAAGGACAAAAAAATCCTGCAGCAGTGCAAGTACCAACCATGTACTGCAGAACAATCCTAACCTGGGCTGGAAGAGGTGGGCAAAACAGAAAAGAAAATGTGGAGGCGAGGAGAGTGGTGGGCTAGAGTGTCTTGCCCATCACTACTCTTCTCTGTATTTTCTCTTCTGCTCCATTCCCAACTTCCTTTTTTATTCCAGGGAGTTGGATGCATAAAGGCTGTCACATCTAGCTTGTGCCATATCCAGCCCCAGTTAGGGTTAGGGTTAGGGCAGTGGTGTCAT
>JAJKFI010000035.1:9754733-9771490 GCA_029204185.1 Lerista edwardsae | reverse complement strand
CAACCAACCAACCAACCAACCAACCAACCAACCAACCAACCAACCAATCAATCAATCAAAAAGTATTTATATACTGCTTTTCAACATGAAGTTCCCAAAGCGGTTTACAGGCAAATAATAAGAAAGTAAAATGGCTCCTTCCTTCTTATAATTTGATCCTTTTGTGCTGTGCCACGGTTCTGTCTTGCCCAGTCTGTCGATCATCATTTTCTCTGTGTTCTTCTTCTGCCTTCTGCCTCCCTTTCCTCAGCCCTCCTTTTCTTTTTTCCCCAGGGTCCCCATCTTTGTTGCCACCCCACTTCCTCTATGTTCCCAGCTGATCCATTGACTCTCTCTGGGATTCCCTTCTTGCTTAGCAATGACATCATCACCAAGCCAAGAGGGATGACATGGAGGCTCTGCACAGTCCCATGCAGCGGTCACAAGGAGTACTCATCCCGCCAGAGCTCCCATGGCTTTTCGATGGCATTCACGCAACAAAAGTGGGCCCCCTCAGCTATGTGGACATCAATGGACTCAGTTTCCTACTGGAGGCAAACAATCCATGAAAACAGGATTTGGGACTGTACCTAGGATTTGCATGCATGTGCCCATCCTTAACTGGAAGTGTGCATACATGCATTTCTCAAGCACGCATCCCTAAAGGAGCAAAACATCGGTGTTATCCAGTGGTGTCATTCAAATGATTTAGGAACAGGAACTCACTTTTGATTGGCACTTGTCAGGAACCCGGAACCAGCCATGGAGCCCGTTAGGATCCGGAACGCCCGTTCTGGTCCATTCCCCCTGAATGACATCACTGGTGTTATCATGTCTTTCAGCAGTGTGCTTTTCCTACCTGCCACCAGGAAGTTCCACATCTGCTGAACACCTTGTTAGATTGGGTTCAAGACACGACCAGCAGAATTTAAGTGATAAAGCTTTTACTGGGCTGTTCTGAACTGTGTGTGTGTGTCTGTGTGTGTGTGTGTGTGTGTGTGTGTGGTTGCATGTTTGAACATTCCAAGATAAAAGGTTCTTCCCAGGGAAAACTAGGATGTAAGGAAAAAGGCTACGCTAGATCTTTCTAAAACAAAAAACAATATTTACAGAGACTTTTATCCACTTCCTCTGTACAGGGAGTCTTCAAACATAAAGGCATCTTGCTGCAGTCAGAAAGGTCCAGTGCAGGAACGGCTATAGCACTTCATTCTTTTGCAGCCCGAGCCTAGCCATGTGATACCCTGGCAGATCTCTCAATCCAGCAGTGCATCACAGAGGCCGCTATTGCTGCTGGTGTTCTGAGGGTATGCTGCTGACTGCGGATGGCGCAGCAGTCGGTAAGCCCCACACTGGCAGTGGTGGGCTGCAGATCAGCCATCAGCCATATGTAAAATAGAGGGAGGCAGATTGGGGTGGGGATCAGGCCATGCTGGGGGTGGGCAAGGATAGATTGCAGCAGCAGTAGCATCCGTGGGATCCTATGCCCCTATTGGCTTGACAGATTTATGCCAGCAGCTCTGAGTAGGTCTATTGGGGACTGGGGAGAAGCAGAGAAGGTAAGTAAAAATTTTCTTTACTGGCCTCTCCTGGCCAGCCTTGGCTCCCAGCTGGCCTGGGGGATGCAGCAGAGGCTGCCTCCGAGTCCCTGCATCGCACAGGCGGGCCCTGAATCGGATCAGTCCCTTAATAGCATAAAGCAGGCCGTAGAAATAGCATTTCAATCACCCTCAATCTGGCTCTTGGTGGTTTCCTTCTCTCCTTGTTGCTAATGTCATGATTTCTAGCTAGGCAGAACAGACACTTGAGTCACAGACATGTGCTGCTGGCATGGCTTCAGCTATAATGTGAAATATTCCCTGGCGCTCTGAGAATTGCAAACGCAGATCTCACCTGATTTTGGGGAAGGGGGAGGACAAAAGATGGTGTCGTGATGCATTAAGAAAGACAATCAAGATACCTGCTTGCTACAGAAAATGGGCGTGTTGCTGGTTTGTTTTTTAACCCCATTAGGTTGGCCCAGGGAATTGAGATCCGGTCTTCCTTTCACAGGCAGAGATAGCAGGCATCCCTCCCATGGCTGAAATGAACTGTCACTCACATTGCCACCTGTACTAGCCTGACATAATGCTAACTGGCAGCTTGCTAACGTTCCAAATTGCCACCACGCTCTTTAACTCAGCCCTGGAATTCTCACTCGGAGGCTGCGGCTCGGCAGTGCTCAACACCTGCTGCCAGGGAGCCTGACAACACCGTGGAAGGGAGCCTACTAAGCAAGCGAGAATGTATTCTAGCACATGGTGAGCCAGGTGGAGCTGCTCACAACCACACAGGGCTTGGTGTGGCTGGGGTTTCCTGGTGAGGTGCCCAGTGATGACATCACCGCCGAGCACCTTGGGGAATTGGAACGCTACCAGCCTCACAGCTGAGTGTCTGTTCCAAGGGGTGGGTAGGAACAAATTGGTGGGAGGGTTCAAAAGAAGGAAGGAAGATGGAAGGAGGGAACAGGTGTGAAAAATTGGGGAGTGAAGGGAAAGAAAGGAAACCAAGGGTAAGTGGTCAGTAGCAAGAGGAGATAGACTGCAATGAAGACCAGCAGGGGAGAGAAGCACCGGGCACATAAGAGAGTTGAGTGAAGGTATGATCTGAGAGCCAGGAAGAGAAGGAGGGAATGTGAAAGACAGGGGGGAGGGCAGTACTTGCAACATCAGGAGAAGAGGGGAGCAGCTGTAAATATGAGAACCCCAGAGCGAGCCCTGAGCCCTAAGCCAGGAGGGTCATCAGCAGTGATGTCATTCAGGGGGAACGGACCAGAACGGGCGTTCCGGATCCTAACGGGCTCCGTGGCTGGTTCCGGGTTCCCGACAAGTGCCAATCAAAAGTGAGTTCCTGTTCCTAAATCATTTGAATGACACCACTGGTCATCAAGTATATCTCTAGCACCTCCCAATTGCCGGAGGGTTAAGAGAACAGCAGCTTTCCCAGGCAGGGATCCCTCCAGGGGGAGGAAGTATAAATCAAAGAGCATTTGTTTTGATGCTTTGTCTAACTGGTGTGAGATGAATGTCCAGCTGATTTAGTCTAGGCAGCAAAACTATCTAACCCTGGAGAACCTGATTCTGTGCTCCCATCTTCTCTGCCTGCAATTTCCTTCGATAAATACCTGAAGCTGAGCAGCTGTCTCTGGCTTTCAGCTTTGGGTAGAGATTTTCAGAACGTAATTCCTCGACACCTACACCATGCACCTTGGAGGAAGCAGGCAGAGGAGGCTGCGCCAGGTAAGACTCTAGAAGCAAAATTGAGGACATGCACCAATGGAACATACACTTCAAGTAGGCAGGACTAGGAACTCTGAGCACGGAGAATGTTGGAGGACAGAAAAGGCTGCCAGCAGCATTGTGATCAGGAGATCTAGAACACTGGTCCTCAACTGGTGTTTCGAGATCTATACATAGGGCATGCTGGAGTGAAGATGGGTTTGATAGTAAAGGTCAGTTCCTTGTTGTTGGTTGGTGCCAAAGGTGGATCTGAGATCTTACTAACTTAGCTTTCCTTTATATGCACTGCCTGGGATCTGGTCTGAGGCTCCGCTCAACAGGTATGCATGCGGCGGACAGGATCCCATGGGGAAAGCAGCACTAACAGCCCAGGGTCCCTCTGCCCCATTGGTGGGTCAGGCCACGAGAAGAGCATGCCGGGCCCAGTGGAACCATGAGCCCATGATTCTACAGCTGAAAGGGTGGAGGCAGAGGTTGCAGGCCCCACACCAAAGCACCAGGCACTGCCGCAGCAGACAGCAGCAAGGGCAGGTGGCCCGCCCCTTCCCCCTCTATCGCAGTCTTGTTGTGACCAAGAGAGGAGTCCTGGCCTGCTGATACCCGGAGCAGGTGAAAGAAAGCCCCTGTCTGCAATTGCCAGAGAAGGGAGGTAGTAAGTACTTGCAGGATCAGAAACCTAGAGGGTTGCCAGCCTGGGCTTATGCAGCCTGGCTGGGAGGAAGAGGTGAAGCAAGAGGGCAGGGAGGCTCTATATAACCACAGGCAAGGCCAGTGACGTCATCTACAAACAAGGAGAGGGAACGCTGGGCGGGACTTACGCTCTGATTGGCTGCCCATCTGTTGCGTTCCGCTGCCTGCCCGCGCTGCCCTGGCCTCAGAGTGGGCGCAGGCTTGCTGGGGGGGCCAGGGGGCGCGCGCCGGGTGCCTGGGCAAGCAGCGGTGGGGCGTGCCAACTGCGGGCACCCCACACGGCGGGCGGGCAGGCGGCGGAACGCAACAGACGGGCTGCCAATCAAAGCGTAAGTCCCACCCAGCGTCCCCTCTCCTTGTTTGTAGATGACACCACTGGGCAAGGCGGTGATGAGGGCGGTCTGGAGGAGGCTAGCTAGCAGGTAAGATGCTGGCCAGCCAGTGAGCCCAAGCAAGGCTGCTGGAAGGGAGGCGGACCAGTGGGTGAAGGAACCCCCTCCCCTTCCCCCTGTCTAATTCTGAGGCTGCTGGATTTCCCAACAGAGTGGGAGGCTTGAGGGAGCCCACACACAACTGATGTTGGCCCCAGTGCCACCTCTTGCAACACCTTAATGTTGGCAACTGCGAGGGCAGGTGCCTCTCGCCTGACAGCGCTGACACGCGTTACATGTGTTTCAAAGCACACCCAGTTACAAAATTTTCACATCAGAAAAATAAAATGTATGGATTGTACGTTGGGGGTCCATATGCACATGCCTCTATGCTCATGCTCAACCATTGCGTAAAGGCCATGCATACAAAGGGGAGGGGCCTGTTGCCATGATGCACACATATTCAAAAACACTAATATCTGCATAGGTGTACAATGGGGGGATGTACAGTACATATGTATTAATGAGCTTAGAAAAAGATAGTCAACATTACAGAAACTGCCCTGAAGTTTTCAATGAAATACTATGATTAATCCAACTGAGAAAATGTAATAATAGGGATTACATTACAATAATTGGTGTTACAGTAGTTCTGATATAGATGTTTAGGGATGGATTCAAGGAGACACTGTTTTCATCTCTCCTTTGTTTATCAACTGATCGTGTATGCTTCACCATATGTAATTTAATACACTGTAAAGGAAATGGTAGTGTCAATCACAAGCCAGAAGCAAAACTATTGCATGAAAAGGAAATCAGATATGGATGTAAAAAACAATCACCGTTAGGGTTATTCTGAAATCAATCTCCAATCAATGTTTGTTATTTGTATATATTTTCTTAAAGAAATAGAATTGGTGTCCTTGTGAAATCTGTCATTTTATCATCAGCTCTTGATGCTTGCTCTCATAGGTGGAACTGAGCACTGAACCAATGTGCATAATTCTTGCCCAAACAGTCTCTCTTTGCTCAATGAAAGACGAACAGGAGCAGAACACGTGCACTCACATTGCCCAGCTGCCTAATTGCTTCATCTCAACCACACCTCCGCACTTGATTTAAACTGAAAATAAGTATTTTAATTGGCTGTGGAGGAACAGTTTGGACAACCCTCCACCGCCATGTGATTAGGAGACTCAGGATGCAGTCCTAACCTGGAGTTAGGCCGGCATAGTTAAGCCTGCAAAGTTTGGCTGGCACAAGGGACATTGTAAAGCGCATTTGGACAACGCTTTCAAGAGTCAAGGAGAATGGTGCATGTCTGTGTGCTGGCTCCTCTGACTCCAAGAGTGGTCCAAATGTACTTTATGGTGTCCCTTGTGCTAGCCAAACCACATTAGGATTGTGCCCCCACAATGAGGGGAAGAGACAGGATATATGGGCTCATGGCTCTTTGGCGGTATTTCGGTGGGGGCTGAAGACCTTTTTGTTTCAGCAGGCTTTTAGTTGCTGACAGGCTGGCTGGTCTTTGCATTCTTTTATATTTCTGTACTTTTATGATCCATGGGATGATTGTTATACTTTTATATTGTATTTTTATATTGTTTTTTAATTATTGTTTTTAAATTATGATGTATTTTATTCTGTTTTTAACTTTGATTTTGTAATGCGGCCTTGAGTGCCTTCGGGCAGAAAGGCGGGGTAGAAATTCAATAAATAATAATAATAAATAATGGCTCAAAGAAAGGCCATTCGGACAAGTATTATCTGAAACAATGCCCTGTCTTCATTACCCTGAGCAAAAATCCATTTGGAGGGAGTAGATCTACAAGTGACAGTCACTTTATTTATTTATTTATTTATTTATTTATTTATTTATTTATTGGTGAGGACATCTTGATTGTCAGACCCTCATTATAGCGTCAGAAAAATTCATGAGGTGATAGACCAGTCTCCAGACCAGGAATGGACAAAAGGTAGATTGAGATCTAGATTTGTAGACCAGTAAGGATTTCAATCTCTCAATTGTTCAATGGTAGCAAGAACAACAAAAAAGATGTAACCGATAAGTGGAACATGCACAGACACAAAAACAATTAAGCTCCCTGCAAGCCAGGAGTGTAGCCAAGGGGAGCTGGGAGGGGGATTGGAGCTCAGAGACTTATAACAGGAATAGTGATGCTACCAACAGGAGTTCTCAGGTGCTACATTTGAAACTTTTTTCAAAGGACCTTAGCCAGGAAGGAAGCATCTGCCTCAGCAGGAGGGAAACTGAGAAATTTGCTTAGGGGTATACCTGCTGGTGCAGGTTTAAGTAGATCCATTCGGGCAGCAGAGGTTTAACCCCAGGCAAGAGAACAACTGTTCCCTTCCCAGGAAAAATCCTCCAGGATTGCTCCCCCCGCCCCGCACGATGTGGTGCACATTGCAGTGGTGTGGCTGCACCATCAGGGGAGGGTTTACATAGGATTGGGTTGTAATATACCTATTAAGTTTATCTGGGCTTTATAAAATCCAAGTTTCATGCATTTGTCTTAAATTGTTTTAAATTATTTAAACCCACCTGGGCAGTGCAATCCATCACCCCCTGAGCCAGCACAAGTCAATTGTGCCAGTTTCCAAGTGTCACAAATGTGCCATAAAGCATGAGTGCGGCTACTCGGGAATCAAGTAGGCCAGGATAATGAGGACAGAGGCGCAGATAACAAGGAAGGTAGCAATCCTTCCTAAGCGAGGTCGCAGATAGCAAGGCTGCATTTAAAGAGGACTGACTGTACTGAGGGCCAAATCCTATCCAATTTTCAAGCCCTGATGTCAATCACTAGTATTTATATACCACTTTTCAACATAAAGTTCACAAAGCGGTTTACAGGCAAATAATAATATTAAAGTTAAATGGCTCCCTGTCCCAAAAGGGCTCACAATCTAAAAGAATGGAGAACACCACCAGCAACAGCCACGAGAAAGACACTGTGCAGGGGTGAAAAGGGACAATTGCTCTCCCCCTGCTAAATATAAGAGGACACCACTTGAAAAAGTGCCTCTTGCCCACTTAGCAGGGGTTGCTGTCCCAATGGGGTGTGTGCTGCATTCGGTGGTGGGGGAGTCAGGAGCTGCACTGCAGCAGCAGCAGCAGCAGCAGCATAAGCATGAATAGGATTGGGTCCTTAAGCTTAGGGCCAAATCAGACATTGCTGCAGTCATGTCACATGGCCCTTTTCCACTTTCTCTAAACCAGTGGTTCCCAAATTTGGGCAACGTGGCCCATGGACTATTGATACAAAAACTGGAATCATGGACCACATGTAAACCCTCACTAGCATACACAGAAATTCAATTAAGTTTGCAATAATTAAAGATCTATGATTTGTGGAGAGTTGTGGGTTGAGGCTTTTGTTGATGGCTGTGCCTGCACTGGGCCCTGCTGATCCTGCGGCCAGCCCTGAATAAGGATGTTGGGAATGAGGGAATGAGGAAGGGGGACTGAAAATAAAACGGCCAGTATTTACACCTTTGTATAAAGAACCCACATCTGGAATACTGTGAACAGTTCTGATCAACTCCATCTGAAAAACACAGTAGCAGAGGTGTTGTCAGGTACCAGAGGTGTGGCAGAGGTGATTTTCCCTCTATGGAGTGTCCATGCCCAGCAGATGGCTTGCTTGGCTGACCCCCGAACACTCACTCCCAGTGGCAGTGTCCAATGTGCCATAAAGGGAGTGGATGGGGTGGGGGCTTAGTGCAGGGCTTTACCCCAGGACCTCCAGCAACCTGGCATTGGCACTACATTGACCAGCTGGAAAAGGGCAGCCAACATTATCTAAAGCAATTGGAGGTTTTAGTTTAGACAAAAAGAAAAAAACACAGCCTGCATGACAGAGCTGATTTCAAATTTGGAATGGTATAGGAAGAGTGGACAGAAAGAAATGTATTTCTCTCCCTCACATAGCACTTGTCCTCAGGGTGATCTGATGACATTATCATCCATTTGAAATAGACTGCTTCTGAAAAGGAACGGCTATTTCACACAGCACTTTTTCCAACTTATGGAATTCACTGGAATTCCATAAGTTATCCACTGCGGATAACCAGATGGCTTTAAAAAGGCTGGACAAACACATTCTTCTGCTTGTCTACTATTATTGGCTATACTTGTTGTATGGAGCATGATCAGAAGCATATGAGGCTTAGATACTGGCAGTGGCTCTCCAGGGTTTTTTGTGGGGCAGGGAACGTTCTTCCCCAGCCCTACATAGAAATGCCAGGGATTGAAGCAGAGACCTGTGAGAATAACTCACAGAACCTTCTGCCCACCAAATGTTGCCCATCCTAGTGCAGCCATCGTCCTGGCTGTGCCTTGCATTTTCAAACTTGCACAGTAATTCATCAGCAGATTTCTTGTCTTCATTCCATGTCTCCCATCCAACTCCAGACAGCAGCTGAACCTGCTTAGCTTCCTTCAGGCAGGCAGGCAGGAGCTCACCACACCACACCTCCTGCCCCTTTACATGCTGCCCCTTCTACTGAGCTCCGCTCCCACCTTATGCTGCTTACACTCTGGCATGTCTGAAGAGCAGGTGCTGGGGACCTAAGGAACAGGGGAGAACTCCTGCCTTTCACCTCTGCTTCCCAAGGACTGCCTTGGTCACCTTTGGGGACTGCAACGTGCTGGCCTAGGCAGAGACGTTCTTTGATCCTCTTCTCCAGTGAGGCTGTAGGTGGCGTTCTCCAACACAGAGTGCATTCTTGCCGTTCTTGAGCGCATAATCCGTACAACATCCCAGCAAGGTGGGTCGTTCAGGCTGCAGTACTATATCTACGGGGATCTAGCTGGGATTTATTGTACGCAGCCGGACTTCCCTCTGAGCAGACATGCTTAGGATTGCATTGTCAGCCTTGCCCAGAGGGGGGCGGGGAGAGGCTGAAAGCGTCTGGCCCCGCCCAAGGCCGCCCCGTGAGACCCCGGCAGAGGTGAGCTTTCACCGGGGAGTTCCGGAGCCACCGCGGGGTCTCCTCGTCAGTGCAATCCAACCCAAGGCCAGCTCTGCGTCCTCCACCTCGCGTGGCCATTATCATTAATGAATGCGCTAGTGGATTAAACTGGTCTTTGGCAGTCCGCTTCGGTGACGAATCCCACACCCAAAGTCGTCCCCCCCCCCCCCCCCCACACACGTCCCTTTTGACATGCGGGTGCCGCAAAAGCAGCCTTCCCGAACCCAAGCCGGGGCTGGGCGGAATCCGCCTGGAACCTGAGCAACAGCGACCCGGAGGCCACAGCAGGAGCCCTCCCGGATCTCCTTCCTCCCCCCGCTTCCGCGCCCTGCCGTCCCGAGGGGGTTTGCCTGGATCATTGATTTATCTTTGTGCGCATTAAAGAAACCACCATTCGGTTCGAGAAAGGGGGAGGCGGCTTCCTTGCCAGCCCAGCAGTCGCGCCGCCCCCCCCTCCGCCCGCCTCGCACTGCAATAGGAATACACAATCGCACCGAGCGCTGCAAGGGAGTTTCGAGAATCGCCTTGTCCCTTTCTCCGCCCTCCGGAGGTCTCCTTGCCCGGAATGCTCCCTCTTCCCGGCGCTCATGGTTTGGCCATTGCCGAGGGTCTATTTTTCTTGCCCGCTTTCGGCGTGCGAGGTGGAATTTGCTCCCGCCCCCTTTTTCGGATGCTGCGTTTCGAACTCCTGCCTATATAAATTCGTTGGAGGGAGGGAGGACCGAACCAGCGGCGGACCCACAGCGATTCCCCCGCCGCCGCCGCCTTCGCCGCTAGTTTTGATCTCAGCTTGGACCGGGCGGCAATGCTGGGCTGGTGCTTGCGCGCCTGGTTCTCCAGCCGAGGCTCTCTCTCGCTTCTCGCTCTCCCTCTCCTTTCCCTCCGCTCTGGCTTCGGATTGGTCTCTCCTCTTTAAAGTGCTGTCCAAGGGTTGGCTGCAGGGCTGCTGAATAACAGGTGCAGTTTGCTGCTCCGTCGCCTCGGAAAAAAAAAAAAAATAGAGCGAAGCAGCCGAGGAATGTTGCCGCTGCCACCGCCGTCGCTGCCGCTGCTTAGGGGGGAAAAGCGGCTCAGCACCCCCGATCGGGAGCTGGAGGAGAGTCTTTTTCCCTCTCTATGGAGACATGGGCTTCGTGATCGCTGCTGAATGCGGATCTTTGGGCTGAAAGAGGCAAAGGCGACCCCTCTTCTGCCCGGAGGTGGATTCTTGGGGACTGCTTCTTCCTGCTCGGTGGGGGTTGGGGTGGAGGGGTGGCGGAGAAGAAAACGCCGGGATCTTCGTGTTGAGGGTGGGGGGGGGAAGCCAAACGACAAAGGAAGGAAAAACCGGAGGTAAAAGGTGGATACTTCGGCTGCTGCTCGAGGATGGGGAGAGCTTGGCCATTTCAGCTGATTCAGCACCGGTTGTGTGAATGCGTGTGTGTGTATCTAGGCTGAAAAGGGCGGGGGGGGCTCTCCATACAGTATATTGGATGGGAAAATGTCCTTTTGGTAACTGACGGCCGCCGCTCCCCCTCCCTTCCGTCGGATCTTCCTATATTTTTCTCTCTTCTCCCCCCTCCCCAACCTCCCACCCTCTTTGCTCCGCATGCTGCTCCCTCCCCCCCGATGCCTTTTCTTTCCCCCGGGGGAGGGTGTGAAAGGCACCTAGGAGGATGAGCGACGGGGTCGCCTCGCCGCCTGGTGCTGCAGCTGCTGCCGAGGAGGGGGCGGCGGCTGGAGCCGGGGGTCCTGCGGACGGCGATGGGGGCCCCGATCCCGCGGCCCGCGAGGTGCGCTGTAGCGACTGCATCGTGTGGAACCGCCAGCAGACGTGGCTGTGCGTGGTGCCCCTCTTCATCGGCTTCGTGGGCTTGGGGCTCAGCCTGATGCTGCTCAAGTGGATCGTGGTGGGCTCCGTCAAGGAGTACGTGCCCACCGAGCTGATGGATTCCAAAGGGATCGAGCAGGACCCCTTCTTTCTCTCCAAGCCCACCACTCCGCCCAAGAGCATGGAGACCACCACGTCCACCGCCACCACCACCACGTCGAGGACGCACAATCGGATAAGTACCCGCCTCACGACCATGACCAGGGCGCCAACTCGCTTCCCGGGCACGCGGGGCCCTATCCGGGCCAGCCCGCCCCGATCGACCACTGCACGCCACACAGTTGTGCCCCCCCACCGTCCTGGCCACCACCACCACCACCGTCCCCTTCAGCACCACCATCCTGATCGCCCGCCCAGCGCCTGGCACCCCAGGGACCCAGCCCCTGCCCATCTGGCCCACTGCGGCATACACTACCTCCTCCTATAAGACCTATCTTCAGGACTCTGCTCCATCCTGGACCTTATCGCCCTTCCAAGAGGCCAGCACCACCACGACCATGCCGGAGGCCAACACGAGCCCCAAATACCGTAAGTGGAACTAAACTTCTCGCTTTGTCAGTAGGGGCAGGCTTCTCCCTGCCGTTTTGGAATTTGCGACCCCCTGGAGGCAGTGGCGTGGTTGATGCGAGGTCTCTCCTAGTCAGATGGTTGCGCGTGTCTATCCTCGCCTCGGTTTCAGCCCTGGGGCAGCTTAGCGCGATGCCCAAGGTTGGGTTAGCTGTGGCTCTTGTGAAGTTTCTGTCTGGCTTCCTCTCTGTTCTGGATCCTTCCGGCGAGATTCCCCCATCCCCCCTTCCCCTTCCCTTCCCTTTTAGGTGCGTGTGATGATGGAGATACAACCTTTCTTTGTAGCAGCCATTAGAGGTGGAGTTCATTCACAAGACAGGGATGAGATAGCGAGGAGCCACCCTTCATCTCCCACTTTCTCCCCTTGTCCCCATTCACTGACTCATAGGAATGTCTGGAGTTGGGGACATCAGTGGTCCTACCAAAGTGATCTGGGTGATCTGTGCTTGTGCCTGATATTGACCTTCATGATTCTGTGGCTTTGAGGGAGGAGGAGGAGAAGGAGGAGGAGGAGAAGTTAACGCTGATGAGAAACAAGTGCTTTGGTTGAGAGCTTGGCCTCAGTTGTGCTCAGGATAACTGCTTGAGAAAGCGCTTGCTTGCATGCCTGTGCGCGCGTATGCTTTGCCTTCCACACAAGCCTCCCCGTTCCCTGGTGTTGAAATGCTTTCCAGCCCATCGGATCCACAGCCCCCTTACGTTGGGTGCGCCACCATTGCAAAATAATGAGTGCCAATTCCGTTTCAGGAGAATGGAGAAGAGCAAAGCCCATGAATATAGGGATAATCTCTGGGAAGTCACCTGTAAGGATAGCTCATCAAAAGAGTGCAGCAATGGAGTTATATATATTCCCCCACCCCCAGGAATGTTGGTGGGTGGCTAGGGATCCTTTTTGTTGTTAACAGAGGTCCCTGTTTTCCCCATGAATGCCCTCCTTCCACCAAACCCTTTACATAGAATCTGCCCCCCCCAGCCCCATTCTCATTTGAAAAGACACTGGATTGGGTACCATCTCCTGTGAAGGTTATCTGGGACAAACATCATTTCTCTGCGAAACCAACTTCTGGGTGCTGCTATTTAAGTGAAAACTGATGTGGTTCTAGTCTGGTGTCTTTTTACTCTGCTTAGATGCAGCATAGGAAGCTAGGAATTCTGGTTTTTTCCATTAATTTTTCTTCTCTCTGAAGATCCAGTCCCATTGAATGGTACCATCTGAAGCAATTTTCCTGCCCTATGCCACCTCCCTTTTCCATCTTAAAGGGTCCTACCATCACTGGTGGGTGTGCTTATTTGAGACCTTCTTTTAAAAATATCTATCTATCTATCTATCTATCTATCTATCTATCTATCTATCTATCTATCTATCTATCTATCTATCTATCTATCTATCTATCTATCTAATCATTTAAGCCTATTTGGTTTATAATCTGGAATGGAGAATCCATATATGCAAGCCAAAGGATGCTGCCTTTGGTGAAACAAGCAGTTGTGTGTGTGGGGGGGGGGGGCAGAGAAAGACTGGGAAATTGTCTGGGGAATCAATCAGAAAGGGAGTTTGCAAGGCAATATGATACTAGCCACAGTCAGTTGGGGGTAATATCCTGAAGTCAGTGGGCAAAAGGCTACTGAAAGGCTGTAGCATTTGATAGGTGCCCTTTTTGTTACCTGCAAGGAAAAAAAGGAAAGCTTTCCAGAGAATCAAACTGTGACTGAAATATACTAACACCTTCCCCACTCCATTCCCCCTTTCCCACTCCAGACTGCCTGGTTTTTCATTCATTCTATTTCCCCTCCTGTGTCTAAAGCTCTTCCACAGCAGAAACCGATCTGGCATTCCCCAACTGCATTGATTTTGTATGGCTCTGTGGCTGGACCCAGGGATGCTGGACAGGCAGAATGCTGTGAAATTTGGAAAAGCCACAGTGCAGCCCATTTCCTTCCGTCAATATGTCTCTTATGGTTTTTTTTTTCCCCTGATCTGTAAGGAAACTGGAAAATCTGCTATCGTTTTCTATTCGTCCATGCCGAGTTCTTAGGTTATAGAAGCTCCTTAATACATGGCTGTCAGCTGGTAGGACCTACTCCCACCCAAACTCATTCACACGCTCACTTTCTCTCTTACTCATACATGACACATATGTGATCAAGGGCTCTTTATGCTTACAAACATTCCTTGGACTAAATCTTGCTACTGTAACTGTTAAAAAATCAAAGGTTAGATCAGGGTGTTCTCTCCCTCTGCGTTCTTCTCCCTCCCCCCCCCCACCCCGTGCTTTGCTGAAGCACAAAATATAAGAAGTGCAAATCCACCAGAAATTGACCGTTTGAGCACATTGATAGCCCATGATTATCATTAACGGGGGATTAAATAGATTACATAAAAAAGGATTGGAATTTATAGGGCATGTGGAATTTCTCGCCCTCCCCTTCCCCCTATGAAGCTGCACAATTTTCTGATTCAGATTCAGATAATCTTGCCATCAGGTTACAGTAGGAGCAGAACACAGTAGCAGCGATATTGTAATCTTTCTTTGGAAACATGGGGTGTGTGACCTTCCGACCTGATATCTGCAGTCTCCATTCACTTTTATCTTTGATGTCTCTCTCTCTCTCTCTCTCTTTTAAAAAGCATTTGTAAGAAAGGAAATAAAAGGGAAACATTTTTTAAAAAAATCACTTTTGGTTGAAAGCTGCCTGGTCCTGTTCTTCTCCTGACTCTTGCTACTTTTTTTTTTTTTTAAAGGAAAGCCATGGTTCCTGCAGAATTGAGTGAATATTAAATATGGATATATCAGGGTTTGGTGCCCTGGGTAATTCCTGCATGATCATGAGACCTGGAAAGGCACACGTTGAAGGCAAAAATGTACAAGATCTGCTAGCAATAACTTTTAAAAAATAAAATGGCCTTTTAAAATAATGACTTGAGTTGCCTTTCTTCAAGAGCCCAGTCCTATCCCCTACCAGCCCAGTCCAAGTGATGTCCTTGGAGCTACTCCTGCTATTCAGACCAAGGAAACTTAGGGGACAGTTCAGAGCAGGAAAGGAGGATAGTTATTGTCCTCCCTCCCACTTCCTGCCTGCTTGAGCCCAACCCCGATCTGCCTCTGCTGCCACTTTACCAGCTCTGGCAGGTGATCTGCGGCCCACTGCTGTCTGTTTGGGGTTTCCTGGCTGACACACTATCTATCACTAGCAGACCACAGAATTGCAGTGAGGCTGGGCAATGATGTATAGCACAATGTGCTGTTGGATCATTATAGCTAAAGGCATGAAGCAGCATTGGCTGTAGACATTTCAACTAGGAGAAGAGAAATCAACTCTCATCATGGTTCTTGCATCCATGGGATATAGCACACTTCCAGCTCAAACTTATTTAACAGTCATTCCCATCTGCCTGGGGAACCTGGGGAATGTTATTTGTGTGAGGGGGTGGGGCTTGGGATATCTCACAAATTCCCAGCACCTTGCCCTGACAATTCCCAGGATAATGTAGGGGAAATCAGGAAGGTTACAGTGGCATAAAACAAACAAAGCTTTTATAAGAAAGATAGACTCTGTGAATATCCTTTTGGTATGGTTGGAGGAATCTCTTTGATATGGGTTCATGTAAGGTGATGTTGGAGAGTTTGGGTGATATTTTGGAGGAAGATTAACTTACTCAATCAGTTAACTTGCTCAATTTCCTTGAACGGCTCTTTTGAACAAAGAAGAGCCATTTGGTCCCTACCCAGTGTTTATTAATAGCAACCACAAGAAATGTGCAATGTATCTCCTTGGGCATCATCTATCAATCAGCTTTAATTTATTCTGTAGTTCATGGATGTCAGCAGAATTGCTCAGAATGGGACACCTGACACCCTTTGATTGGAGGCCTGATTTGTAACATGTGGGGTAGGAACAAACAAGCTGGGAACTCTAAAGTTGGCTGGCTTTTCTACTGGACCAGGAACCTTTCTGGGTATCATAGAGACAGTGATAATAGGAAGATGGGAGAAAATGATAGGATTGAAAGGAAGAAGTGATATCCTTAGGGTGGAGCAACAAGGGTACCTGTTCTGGATGCATATTGGACAGAGATATAACATAGGCATGGACAATCCTGCAGTTTAGGCATGCCCCATACAGTGGAGTTCTGGCGGTCAACATATAGGACGGTGGTCCTGCAGAACTCAATGGGCTAGTTTCCTTCCCTCCTTCCTTCCTGGCTCAGCTGGCTAACCACGCACACCTTCTGATATGCTTTCACCAGCTTCCTTCACCTTCTTCCTGCTTTCTTGGCTCCACTAGGCATTCTGGGACATGATCTGACTCACCTTAGCAGTTGTCCGGGTCATAAAGGATACAGCTCATGATGGGGTTTTCAGAAAATATCCTTCTTTTTAAGCAGCGCATATCTGTACATTGAAAATTATTATGGTAAACTGATAACGTTAATATAATAGTTTGTTGTCCAGAGGCAAAGTGGGGACTGCAGGCCAGGCAGTGCCATCCCATGGCATTTTCTCGCTGGGCTGGTACATGCAGTGAAGCTTTACTATCACAGTAAAGCATGTTCAGTCATTGGACACTGCTGGTCTAACGTTGCTTCAAGAGTATGGAAGAGGTGTGACATTAGACTGTGGCAACCAGCAGGTCCTTTGCATAGCTTTTGAGCAGTGTGTCTGTCTGAGCAGTGATCAGAAAGCCTATCGGAGCAGTGAGAACATGGAATTTCAGCATCCGAATCCTCAAAGGTCCATGACAATCCCATCCTTAATCCACCCCAGTGCCAGTTTAAGGCAGGAGGTAGAAAGAGCAGTATTGAATTGAAAATCTGCCCTAAGGTAGGGCAGTTATGGCACTGAAGGGCAGAATTCACTGGAAAAAAAAAAGTGGTGGTGGCTTTCCAGCCTCTTCGTTGCAGAAGGCAGAAAAACTCAAGGAGTGGAGCGCGAGCGTGTGCGCACGCGCGCGCACACGCACGCACACACACACACACACACACACACACACACACACACACACACACAC
>JAJKFI010000035.1:9738552-9749112 GCA_029204185.1 Lerista edwardsae | reverse complement strand
TGTGTGTGTGTGTGTGTGTGTGTGTGTGTGTGTGTGTGTGTGTGTGTTCCTCCATTGGTTCTCTTTGGTGGTCAGCTAACAAGTTATTAATTTTATCTTTCTGTGGAAAGAGAAAGAAATGGCTGAGGCAACGAGTGGAGACACAGTAGCCAAAATATAATTTGGTATGACCTATTTATTGTATCAATTTTTACCCTGCCTTCCCCCCAAAATGGGGCACCCAAGACTAGGGTTACCAGGTACAACCTGGGATAGAGTGCCTATACCTTTAAAAACTGTATAGAAAAGGGAATGTTGGCAGATACAGAACTTTAAACCCGTCCCTGTTAAGCTGCATCTGTCCAAATTCCCTCTTCTATACAATGGTTAAAGGTATAGGCACTCTGTCCCTTGTTTGTATCTGGTAACCCTACCAAGATGGCTTACAGTATACAACAAAATATCCCACTATACTGTAGAATACCATAAAATACAGTCTTAGTGGTGCAATTAAACGATAATTAAACGATCCAAATTCATAGCACAAAACTCAACAGCAGAACAATTAAAATAGCAATGAAAACATCATAAGAACAAACACAGTGCTATATAAGACCATAAGCAAAAGCAGCATAAAACAGTGCATATGAGTAATCAATCAGAAATAGCAGCATTAAATCCCAAAACAAACACACCCACCCACCCACTGACACTACAACAAAAAAGCCATCCCCAAAATAAAGGTCTTCAATGCCTGCTAGAAGACCCTCAAGGAAGGCATTTATTTCAATTCCAAAGGGAGGGTATTCCATAATTCTAACACATTTTCTGTTTTTGGCACCCTTTCCAAGTAAGGATCCAGCCACTCTCATTCAAGGCTCTAGATTACTGCAGCAGAAGTGCTTCCTCCTGCTCCACAAATCACCTGTTTGCCTGCTTTGGGATGATACATGGAGCTGTGCTTGATTCACCTGGCCAAAGAGAAATAAAAGGCAAGCACACTGTTCATCTCAGCACAGCATCAGGAGGCAGAACTGCTGTGTGTTTTCTCACTGCCCAGGCATTCTTAACGCTTAAGAACATAATCTCTGGCTCTGGAGAAATGAGAGCCAGTGGGTCAGTCAGAGTGCTTGTCTATAGTGGGTAAAAGACTGAGCTGCAAACTAAGAAGTCACTAGTCACCAAAATCCTGATTTTGCCATGATCTTGTATGCTGCAGTTCCAAAGGATATTTACTTGGGAGCAGGGCCATTGAACAGTGAGACATATGTTTGAGTAACTAGAACTCTGGTTAAGAAATCAGAATTGTGTATAAGATCACACTGGACTTGGGCTGAGGAAAGTCACCATCTTTTTCAGGGTGACCCAAATATAATGGAGGACACAGTGCCTATAGAGGAGGAAATTTTGGCAGGTGCAGTTCTATATGGAAAGGTTTAGAAATCTGCATCTGCTAGAATTCTCTCTTCGAAGTTAAAGATACAGGCACTCTGTATCTGATCACCCTGATCTCTCTGTTTGCCCCTCCCCCTATTTGCACCATGGGAATAAGAGGGATGTTAAATGTCTGTGAGGTATTTAAAACCTCTGATGGTGCAATCCTAACCTGTCGTTAGGCTAGCATAAGAGACTTGTTCTGGTCCAGGAGTGTCGCAAATGCGCTGTAAAGCAAGTTGCAATGCTCTTGTAGTCATGGAGGCCAGGAATGTGCTGTTCTCCCTGATTCCAAGAGTGGTCCAAATGTGCGGGCCTAACTCCAGGTTAGGATTGCTCCCTAAAAAGCAATATACAAATCCCAAGCACTATTGATGTCATATTGTTGTTTTGCTATTTTTTTTATTGCTTTTAATATAAAGATACAGTATAAGGAAAATGTTAGACATAGGGGAAAGGGTACACTAAGGATAACACAGGAGGTTTACTGTCCTGGGATTGCAGTATTTCTAATCTCATATACTTTGAAATATTCTTAACATTACATCCTAACACGTTTCTAATTTTCAATTTGATTTTCTATCCAATCATAAAAAGGCTTCCAATATTTTTCTACCTTGCACAGATTTCTTTCTCTTAATGTCTCTGTCAATATGTCCATTTCAGCAAGGTCATATAATTTATCTATCAGGTTCTCTAACTTTGGAGTTTCATTACATTTCCACATCTGCGCATAAATTAACCTCGTTGCAGTAATTATATGTACTGCTAAATATCTTCTTTGTCTATCTTGTATCGTCAATACTATATTGAGAAGGAAGAATTCCGGTTAAAATGGGATGTCACATTTCAATATTAGTTGAGTCCAGTTATGTATTTCTTTCCAAAATTCTTTTGCTTTTTTGCAAGTCCACCACATGTGCCTCTTTGCACTTCCAGCATTTATTAGAAGTTTCTTTATACATTTTAGCTATAATCTCCAGTGACAGGTGCCATCTATAAAACATTTTGTAGATGTTTTCTTTAAAAGTTGTTGCTTTGATGAATATTATATTCGTACTCCAAATCTCCTCCCATTCTTCTATATTTATATCCAAAAATTTTCATCCATTTCACCAGTGTCTCTTCTATTGTTCCATCTTCTGTTTTCAGTTTCAGCAAGTATTCATACACCTATTAATGTATTTGTCTTCCTCCATCAAAAAAATCTTAACGAAGTCTATTTCGTCTTCATATATTGTGGTCTTTTTATCCTCTGTAAGTCTAGATTTGAGTTGTATTTCTTTCCACCATATATTGTTGTTTTATTATTGACCTGCCATTTTGTTTCATGTCCACTGTGTTACATTACTGGGCAGCTTGTATCTGCATGTATCTTTAATCAGAGCAAATTATCATTGGCTGCTTTATTTCTTTAACGTTTTAAAAAAGGCAAACTTATCTTGAACTGAGTTCTTGAATTTTTACTTTGACACTTTTTAAGCACACGTTACCCCTTTTAACAGATTTCTGCAGAATCAGCAGACACTTTAATCTAAGGACTGTTTGTATAACACTGTTAACTGCAAGTAATGTGATATGTATAGTTCTTAGTATATGTGGAAGCAAGAAAACAAACTTTGAGGCTTTGGCCGTTACCTGAATTGAAATATGTACAGTCTTTATCTTATATTAAATGCTGTGTATATTATGGTACATAATATACACAGCAAGTTAGAAACGGAGATGAGCACCACCCTCTACAGTTGGTCATGACCAGTGGTGGGATTCAAATAAATTAACAACTGCTTCTATGACGTCATAGCCGGAGCCAAAAAAAAACCCCAGAAGCCAGCCGAGGTAAGCAAGTGGGTGGGGCCCAGTCATTTAACAACCGGTTCTATAGAACCTGGGTGAACTCCCTGAATCCCACCACTGGTCACGACTAGACCATTCGGTTGTGGGACCTTTACCTTTTATATTATGGTACCAAGGGCACAAGAGTAACCTGGAGGGTCGCAAATGCACTGTAAAGTGCATTTGGACCACAATCGGATTCAGGGAAGATGGTGCACATCTTCCTAATTCCAGGTTAGGATTGCGCCCCTAATTTATGTGGCCACATTGACCTGGGCTGTACCATTCTAGACTACAGGTGGGAGGTTCTAGCTCAGCTCACTGTGGTGGTTTCTAAGTATTCATAAACACGCTGCAGTTGGAAACAGTAAATCCATCCCAATGCTTCATTCTGTTGATTGTGTAGCAACCACACTGCTGACTGGACCAGCAGCCATATCCAACCAGTGCTGAGTCTCTCTGTGATCATTCAGGCACAATTTAAACCAATACTAGTCTGTTCACCTTTTGAAGCCCCTTCATGGCTTGGGAACTACAAGAGCTGCTCTTCCTCTGTGAGTGACCCATTACTTGCTAAGAGTGTTATGGTCAGGTCTTACTAAGAGTCCCCATGTGGGAGGAAGAAATAGGGTATTCACTGTGGTAGCCCCAAAACTATGGAACAGATCTAGTAGGGAGCATCTGTTTCTCTATTTGGATTTCTAGAAAAAAAATGGGAAACATTCTTTGGGATTGAATTATTCCTTTTTCCTTCTATGGAAGAAGCATTCTATAGAACATTCTTCTTCTATGGAAGCTGTGATTGTTGATACTGTTAGCACAATACTATGCATGTCTGTTTAAAAGTAAGCCCCATTTAATTCAGGCTTACTCCTAGGTAAGGGTGTATATAGGATCATAGCCAGTTATAGTGTTTGGTTTTAATTGCATGAATAGTTTTAGTTGCTGGTAGCTATTGTGAGAAACTAGGTGTTTGGAGTGTCAGAATACCAAAATAAATGGAGGTTATTAATTGGGGTGTTGGGTCAAGGTGCCAGTAGAAATTGTTCAAGACTTGTTGGCGCCTGAGTCAGAAATTCAACTGGTGCTTCTGCATGGACACTTACGATGGAAAAGCAGTAATCCAACAACATAATCCTATGCATGTCTAACTTGGAAGTATGTCCCACTGCGTTCAGTGGTGCTTACTTCAAAAAAGTTTGCATAGGATTGCAGCCCAAAGCTGTGGTCCTAGGCTTGCTTCTTTTAGAGTAAGTGCAACTGAACTCAGTGGGACTTGCATCTGAAGAAACAGGGGTAGTCCCAGGTGAAATGTGCTTGGTAATATGCTCTGTATTGAACGTAGGGAGACTTACTTTTTAAGGAAACATCTTTAAGGCTGAAGTAGCAATTATTGACAACTTGGTGCCCATCATAATATCCCAAAAGGAGCTGCTTGAGATGCGTCTCCTAATTCTGTCTACCTGGATGCAGAGAGAGAGGAATTGTATGGGTCCCTCCCTTCCCTTTTCCATTGGATCATAACTTCATGCAATCACTGGATCATAATTTCTTCCAATTACAATCTTTAAGTCTATGTAGGCTTACACAAAATGCGAATGCCAGTCTTCAAACAATATGTGCAAACGTTTTCTAAGATCTCAGGACATTTCAGGCTCCCCTACTTTGGCTCCCAGCCCCCACTTTTGACCCTGAGTTCAGGTATGATGTACCCCCTGCACCCCCTTCTTATGAGCCCTGGTGACATTGGAAAATGTAAGATCCCAGGAAATTTTTGGGACCCCTTCTTTGGCTCCAGGGCCCTCTTTTTTACCCTGAGTCCAGGTACATTTTACCTTTTGCACTCCCTTCTCATGGGCCCTGCCTGGATGCAAAGGAGTCAAGTAGGACAAAGCCAACAGCAGCCAAGTGGAGGAGCCTTCAGCCTGGCTCACATAGGCCTGAGGTTCTTCCCCTGTGACTTAAGGCAAGACCTTGATGTACAAATCAAGCTATGATTTCCAATGCTGGCAGTCCTCCTAAGATGTGTGTCTGTGGCTGCAGTTCGTTTCTGGTTTCATTTGTACCGACAGACATAAAGGATTGCTTTCAAAAGCTCTGCAGGTACTGGAATCTCTCCTTGAACTTTAATGGTACCCTTTTCACGCTGTGCATTTTCCCCTCTTTAAATAGCTCTCTCCGATGGCCTGAAATCATACTGGATATTTTCTAATTCACATCAGATTTCCTCTCTCTTTCTGAACCTTTAGAATCCTCACTCATTATGCACCGAGGCTTGATTGCTGGCTGTTACCAGACAGAGGGGCTCTAGCACTGCGTAATAGCACACCATTAAATTAGCATTAATAGCAGCAAGCTCCTTTCGCAGATTGGACCATTCTCAGGACTCGTAAAGCAAAGCAGCTGACCTAAGACAGACTTATTCTCTTGCCACGTCTTCTGTGGTCTCTTTATGGGAACAGCAAAGGTTATTTCTCACTATTCCATTTGGAGGTGATTTAGACGCACAGAAGGTAGCTGGGGGCTGCTGTTTTCTGAGATACAATCAGGATCTTAATGAAATCAATTTAGAATGATTTATATCCTGTAGCACTGTGATGTCTCGAAATGACCTTGCATTCCACAACACCAATATTTTGCTCCTCTTTGCATGCAGTAAAAAATCTCGTGCAATTTATGATCTCTTGCATTCTTTCAAAAACTAGTTCTCCTGTATTTCATTACATTTTGTGTCTGTGTGTGGCAATGAAACAGGACCCATGATTTGACTATTATAGAGAGAATTTGTAGTCACTTGGAAAATACCTGAGGCAGGAAATAGGCTAGGTTTTCATTCTCCTGTTGTTCCTGAGCACATCCTAGACCTTTTACCACACGAGTGGATAGTGGACATTCTGTTTGGAGACACTTTTAGCAAGGGTAAAATCTGCCCATCACCTTGACACTGAATGGCCTGGCCCTCTCTGACCAGGATCCCACATGGATTTTGGTGTGCTCTGTATGCAGAGTGAACTGAGAGCACAATCCTAAGGCTGGCACAGTTAGACCACGAAAGTTTGACCAGCACAGGGGCCACCATAAAATATGTTTGGACCACTCTTGGAATCAGTGAGGCCAGCACAAAGATTTGTGCCATCCTCCCTGACTCCGAGAGTGCTCCAAATGAGCTTTATGGTGATCCTGATGCCAGCCAAACTTTGCTGGCCTAATTGTGCTAGCCTAACTCCAGGTTAGGATTGCGCTCTGAAACACACTGCGGTCCCAGGAAACAGTTAAAATATGTAGATCTTCCCTCTTATATATATCAACTTCCACCATAATGATAGGCATTGTGCTACTTATGTATAATAGCCAGTTTTCTATATGAGGTTTTTTTTTGGGGGGGGGGGGTGCGTGTGTGTCAGTCTTAAATGTCCAGGATTCCATCCCACTTTTGGCCAATTTGGTCAATTATCACATGAGGAGGAATGTATATGAGCACTTGGTGCTCTGTTCAATCCCCACATAATCACAGGGGGAGATGTGCACACTTAGGGCACAATCTTTTCCAATTTTCCAGCACTGATGTAGCCATGCCAACGGGGCGTGTGCTGCATCCTGCATCATGAACACACTCACAGAGGTCTCCTCAAGGTAAGGGAACATGTATTCCTTTATCTTGTGACTGCATTATGGTTGCTTTGGCTCTGGAAAATTGGATAGGATTGAGCCCTTGAGCTCTTCCTCATACAGTGGGCAGGGCTTGGGTGGCAGTAGTCTGAGGGCACAATCCTAATCAACTTTCCAGCACCTGGGTAAGGGCAACGGATCCCTGAGACAAACATTCCCTTACCTTGGAGAGGCCTCCGTAACTACTACTCCATGCAGAACATGCCCCATTGGCATAGCTATGTCAGTGCTGGAAAGATGGTTAGGATTGCGCCCGGAAACAGCTTTCTAGCGTCACACTAAAAAAATCAAGAATGGGTAAATGGGTGAAGTGATGACTCTGCTGATGAAATCTGTTTTACAGGATAATCCTAGGCATGTCTATTTACAAGTAAGTCCCATTGTATTCAATGGGACGTACTCCAAGATAAGTGTGTGTAACCTTTGTTCTCAATGGCTCCCACTGAGAAAGTAAATAGTCTGTTTGCTGGAGGCAAATCTTTGCTTGAGATTAGGTAGACACTGGATTAACTGGGGAAAGGAAAAAAATGTGGATTTCACCAGGTTGGTGTCCTTTACACCCCCTTTCTTACTCCCATGTAACTGAATGGGTGCCACTCACTTTTAACTGTTGTTCTTGGGGACAACCTTACAGTGTGGGGAAAAAAGCACATCAATCAATCAATCAAATAGTATTTATATACCGCTTTTCAGCACAAAGTTCACAAAGCAGTTTACAGGCAAATAATAATATTAAAGTTAAATGGCTCCCTGTCCAGTATTTGTGATGAGAAGAATTCTGCCTTTCCTCTGCCACCCCAGACTTCTGATCAAGTGCAAATGCATGGTAAAATCCAATAATAATATCCAATCAATCAATCAATAAAAAAGAAATCCTCAACTCTCTGCTGGAAAATGTCAACAATAACATGCATGTCAACAAAGTACATGTATACTTTGGCAAGGTACTACCTGATAAATAAGCATCTGTTTTAACTCCTGTTTAATCCTGTAAACATCTCTGTTAAGAGACTACAGCAGCCAAGCTTCAAGTGCCAGCTAAAGAGGGAAACACAAATGTACCATCTGTAAAGATAGGATTTGGGTTAAATCTGGCACCTGCTCATATTTGAACAATAGCATACCAGATGAAAGCCTAACAAAGTAACAGAACCATTATGTCTTGAACAACTTTGTCCGATCCAAATGCATCCTAGTATTGGACATTTGCATCTGTGTTTTTTGCATCCTGGACATTTGTGTGCCAATATTGATATTGATATTAGATGTACTTTTTTAAAAATACAACAGTAAGGTCAGGATTAGCACTGGGATAAGAGGCTTAGGATATAGAACTTGGTGTTTGTTGCCCAGGTACAGTGGGATGTAAATAGCTGGGACGCCAAAAAACCCAGACATGAATTTCTAGGGATACCATGACTGGGATGCATTTGACCAGGACACAGTCATCCAGGATGGAAATACCCTGGTACCACCTAACAAATGACTCAGAGCGCAATCCTAACCTGGAGTTAGGCCGGCACAGTTAGGCCAGCAACGTTTGGCTGGCACAAGAGACACCATAAAGTATGTTTGGGCCATTCTCGGTGTCAGAGAGGGCAGCACACAGATGTGTGCCATCCTCCCTGACTCCAAGAGTGGTCCAAAGGCACTTTATGTTGGCCCTTGTGCCAGCCAAACTTTGCTGGCCTAACTCCAGTTTGGGATTGTGCTCTCATTCTGATTACTTCTTAGGGGTACACTACATGTTGTGCAGAAATGTGTCAGAGTGTTGATGCAATTTTTTGAAACAGAAAAACAATTTTGTGGGAGGGACTGCAGAGCAGAGCAGCTCTCTCTCTGTGAGTACGTGCATGCATATGCTTAACCATTTTCCCATCCACCATTTGCTGTTTCAGGCTCCAGCACAAGCCCTGTACCTGTTTACTCAGCAGTAATACAATCCAATACATTCGATTGGACTGATTCCTGGGTAAGCATGCATATTCTTGGCCTGTGCACACTTAACTGGGAGTGTGCATGTCCCCTGGAACATAGTGGGGTTTTCTTCTAAGTAAGCATGCATATGACTCATGCATATGAATTGGAATGGTATTTTTTTTTCATTTAATAGTATTGTTGATAAAGTGGCTTTTTCCCAGCTAGGTTCCAAACATGAGTAGGAAAACCATGTATAGGAAGGAAAAATTGAACAGAGAGAAAGTGCGTGGGGTGCACATACATCCCCCCAAACTGCTGCTTGGCTCTAAATTTGCCTGTCTTGAAAATTCTCCCCCACCCCGTGTATGGCACTGGGGCTCTTTCATACACATTTGCATCTGACAATATGGTCAACGTGTTTATGACTTGCTCATGAATAAATGTATGCAGGATTGCAGCCTTGGTTGCCATACACTATATCTGCAGAAAGTAACAATCTGCTGACTGTGCAGCTAGTTAAACACAATGAATATATGTTGATTAGGGTTGAAAATGGGTTGCTATACCTTTGCTAGTATAGGAGGTTTCCTTTCCTTCCCCCCTTCTAAAATTTGTTTCTTAAACCTTTAATACACTTGACCTCTGGTTTTATTTGCAAATCTGAAATCTGTTTCTAGGTTGTTGGCATTTGCATTTAACTTAATTGCATGTAATGTCTGAAAAGATTAAAACAAATCGTTTCTTCAAAAGGACTACATAAAGCTAGAAAACCCCAACAGCACCCCTGCCCTTCCATCAAAGCGGTTTGTGTATAAATGGGCTGAGAATTACAGCTAAAGTAGTAGTAAATTATCCCAGCTGTTTGACATTGAATCCTTCCAGTAATAGCTATTAAACAAACAGCAACTAATGGATTTCCTCAATGCGGTGTTATATATGCATGGTTCCTCTCTTCCTCCCCCACCCCTCACCTCATTTGATATTAGAGAGGCTGGGAGGGGACGAATTAATGCCCTCTCTAAGTCTGCAAGTGGCTTTGCTATAGAGAAATGGGATTTTTGTTTGAATCTTGCCAAGATAAACTGTGTGGAATTGGAATGGCAATTTTTTTCTTCGTTTAATAGTTCTGAGATAAAGGCTTTGTGGTGGCAGGGTTCAATGGGGCAAGAAACTTCACTGAGTGGATTATCCTTATGAAATGTCATTGCTACTGGCTTAGGCTGGAGGTGGCTTTATAATTACTGAATTTAGAAGCTATTTTTCAGTGTTGTTCTGCCAAATTCCCTGCTGGGCCTCACCAAGGGCCCCAATGCCCACACTAGGCTAACTAGTTTCCCCTCCAGATCAGCCTTAGAGATAGGCAAGAGGGAGGGGGTTCATTCACCCACTGGGCCTTCTCTCTTCCAGTAGCCTTGCTTGGAATCACCGGCTGGCCAGCCTCCTCCAGACTGCCCTCATCACCGGCTTAGCTCAAAATACCCTAATTTAGCACCAACAAACCCCACCTCCAAACAATAGGCAGTCAGCTTGTCTAAGCCACAACTGCCTCCTCCACTTGGTGGCTCCAGGGGCATGGCAGCCATACAACAGTTCCCCACAGTTACTCCCCACAATTTACCTTATCCAGTCCTTTAACAGTCAGTCCATCCAGCAATCGATTGGTCCGTCAATCCATAGCCAGCCAGCCAGCCAGCCAGCCAGCCAGCCAGCCAGCCAGCCAGC
>JAJKFI010000035.1:9694672-9738542 GCA_029204185.1 Lerista edwardsae | reverse complement strand
AGCCAGCCAGCCAGCCAGCCAGCCAGCCAGCCAGCCAGCCAGCCAGCCAGCCAGCCAGCCAGCCAGCCAGCCAGCCAGCCCTGCGCCTGCCTGGTCCTGCGCCTGCCTGGTGCTAACTTACTGCAGCTCCTGCAGCTTTATACTGAGGCAGGCCAATTGGTGTCTGTTGCTGGGCAGGCTTTACCATCAGCCACACCCATCTGCACCTGTGCTAACCTCCCTTCATATCCAGAGCCCTCATCAGCCTGCAGCTGAGTTCCTGCTGCAGGCAAAGACCTTGAGGGTTAACCCTGTAATCCCTGGCTTATTCTGGGACAAGGGGCCACTGATTATACCATTCCCTATCTCCTCAGGGTATCTCCTGCCTTTTCCAATACAAGTGTCTCTCCTGTGAATGACTGCTCATTTCCAGGTTGGAGTGGGAAGGGTTTTTTTTGGGGGGGGGACTATTCTATGGGTACAAAAGGTTCAACATAGCTATTAGGGTTACTGTCTTTCCTTGCTTTCTTTTGTAGCATGGTGTTATCTGTTCATATATATGTCATTTCATGGGCACAGGGTATGGATTGATGGTTGTGTTGCCAGTACTGCCTGAAGCTAAGTAGGAAAATCCATGGTCTATTTTTGGATGGGAGACATAATGCCGGGCTGTGACAAGTTGCAGTACCTGTTGTGGCAGAACGGAGTAACTGTGGAGCTGATTAGCCAGGGTGGGAATGTGTGAGAAGGTCAGCCAGCAAAAGAATGGAGTACAACCTTGAGGATCTGTCCAGATGTGACTTATGATTGCCTGCTGAAGTTCAATGGTACACAGCCAGAGGAGAGAACCACACTGTGAAGACTCCATCTGGGACTGAGAATTACGTGAATCACAGAATACTGTATATTTGTAAAAAACCAATTGAAAAATTATGATTTCGTCTACCCATGTTAAGCCGCCTTGGGCCTTTGCTTCGGCATGGGAAAAGCAGGATATATTGTAACTTCTTCAATAATAAATAAATCTTCTCCCATACTAAAATGTATGTAAGGTGATCTGTGACATGAGCTCATTAGTAGCTAGATACTGTCTCCTTGTCTCAGCTTTCTGTATATATAATGGAAGGATAACCCCACTGGTCTATCTTACAGGGCTTACAGGGCTGTTTTAAAGAATACAGATATAATGCTTTCTTCAGTTCTTTGGAGGTGGAAGGCCTGCAAGAAAGACCCAGGCTTCTTTGAATTGTTATTTCAGATTTAAGATTTAGATCATGCAATAGCAAGCAGAGACAGGGTTCTGGGCACCCCCACCAGTTGGCCGTCTCCCTCCCACAGTAGCATCCCCGGGGTGTGTGTCATATCATTAGGTTTTGCAAGGTGCCTCAATGTGCCATGTAAGCTTTCCTTTCCCATCACTTTTGGAGCCATTCCAGGAGGCGAGAACAAAGCAGATCTCCTCTGCTTTGCTCTCACCACCTGGAATGACCCTGATGGCAAAGGGGAGGGGCAGCTTCCACAACGTGTTGAAGCACCTTGCTAAACTAGCACTGTGAACCCCCCTCTGGAGGATGCTCCTGCCTTTGCAGCAACAGCAGCTTCACCTGGCCCCATTAGTGACTCAGCCCTCCATTTGAGCAATCCTATGCACGCTTACTTGAACTTGGCAGATCATCTGAAAAACGTGGTGAACAGGCTTAGGACTGCACTCATGATCTCTGTTCCTTTTTTCAAGAGGGAAAAAAATCACACATCCATTCACACTTCTTCTCAATTGTCTCGAAGAGTTAAGGCTTCTTGAATTAGTCACTGTGTGGGTAAGAAGTGTTCAATATTCACTCAGCTGGAATTGATTGGCTTGCTGCGTGCAATTCAAGAAGTCCACACTGGAAGTTTTTGGGGGGGCTTGGATTGTTTTACGCACTCAGAGGTGGAGGGTGGAGAGCAATGAGGTTCTGGGAGTGGCTATGTCATCAATTGGGGTGCTCAGTGCTGCCTTGGAAAGACTTCCTACAAGGAAGACGGGGCAGGCGCAGCAAGAAAGAAATTGCAGCATTTACCAATGAACCTTAGTGTCAGTCTGCCTGCCCCCCCCCCCCATGGGAGGGAAGAGATGAATAGAAGAAAGAAATAAGGTATTCATAGGTCATGATCTCCAGGGAGTGGGACTTTTTTTCCTCTTTCATTAAATTAGTGCAGCCGTCTTCCAAGTTTTTCATGTCACAATCCGAAACTAAATGCATGAAATTCGAGACTGGGACCCGCACTGCCAATCCCACCCCCACTCAGGACCCTATGTGCCCACACCGTTGCCGCCCACTCCCCGCACTGATTACTGTAACTAAATATTCTTGTTAGAGAGGACAGAAAAAAATTAGTATGAAGCCTGGCAGTAGTGAAAGCTATTTTAGCATAATTAGTAGGAACCTGAGCAGGACTGGGACACCGTCTCCTAGTAGCTGAAGGGGTACACCAGATGCCTCCCCCTTTACCTGGTGGTGCTCTAGTCCAATGGACTTCAACCCATTTCATTCTCATAATTTGCCACAATCCCAAAACTGAGGCTTTGTGACTCCATTGGGGTCCCATCCCCAAGGTTGAAGAACACTGAATCAGGGATTGCAGGAGATGCAGATGTGGTGTCAGTGGCACATTACGTATAGGATTGTGTTTTCATACGCCTTTTTATATCTGTGATTTTTTTAAGTCCTGCATTTCAACTTTTTCACATTTCATACGATTGCAATTTACCCCAATATTTTGAGATGAAACTATATCTTTAATTGAAATAGGAGGTAGAAACAAGTGCCTGGAGAACAAAAAACACCCCAATGAAGGACTTTAAGGGGTTTTTTTTGTTTCTGAATTCCTGGTGGCATGTGGCGGTATCATGACAGCTCCTGCATTTCAAAATTAGCCACTGCAACACTGTATGTACTATATGGCAGCCTTTCCCAAACTGTGGGTAGTGAGCTCATGCGAGGGAGGTAATAGGCTTCCGGCTCCTGTGTCCCAGTGACTCCAAATAGGTTTGATGAGGAAACCAGAAGTGGTTACAGTACACTGTAATGGGATATGTCAGAAAGTGAGCAGCAGTTTGAATTTGCCTTGGCTGGACAGCTTGCTTCCCAGTTTCAGAGTCTTGAACTTCATTAACCAAAGCTGGGATTTAGCCTAGTTAACTACCTTAGATCACGGATGTTCAGGACTCACAGCTTCCAACCCAAAATGGATTCAGAAATGACTTGCCCTGACAATCCTTCACAGTGACAAATACTGAGGCTTTGTAGCAGCCATTTCCGGTTCACTTGTTCTCAAGCAATCCAGTTCTCAGAACGTCGTCACTTAATATAAAGGATGCTTGTTTCTTGCTCTTTCCCAGCGAGCTAGAATGTGAAAAACTACACAAGTGCCCAGAGATGTACAATTCTGATGATTAAAATGCATTTATGCTAATGTTAGAGATGTTTTTGGCCTGTGTGTGTATTTCTCCTGCTGTAAAGGGAAATATTTGAATGTAAGTAGAAGCAAAAGCATAAAAGCCTTAAAAATAGATTATAAAAGTGAGCCTTAAAGAGAGACGTTTATGGGATTCAAGGAAAAAAATTACTCTTGCAGTTAACGTGCCTGCTGTGACTTTTCTGTCAGTGTGAAAGCAGTTGTGGATATATCAGAGGGTCTTAGCATTTTTCCTCTTAATGACAATCCTATAAAAAGATTCTGTGTGATTATATCTAACTAATTAGAAGTATATTACATTGGAATTATTTAACTGCAGCTTATTTTCTAACAATCTGTTTTTAAATCTTGTTTTTCTATTGTGCCCCAACTCAATGGAATGAAATCCCGTGTTTGGTTTAAAATGCATTTAGATTTTCAGTGTGATACCTTACCTGCTGAGTCAGTATTTTGTTGACAGGATCAAAGA
This sequence comes from Lerista edwardsae, assembly GCA_029204185.1. Taxonomy (NCBI): domain Eukaryota; kingdom Metazoa; phylum Chordata; class Lepidosauria; order Squamata; family Scincidae; genus Lerista; species Lerista edwardsae. The sequence continues at coordinate 9,734,635 of JAJKFI010000035.1, read as the reverse complement.
TACCCCAGGTGCTTTTGTGCATTATTATTCTGGATCAGGAATCCTTGCTTACCTTCATAGAGAATCTTGGGATGTTTCTGCTTATACGTCCTTGATTTGGTACTTTGTGGAAAAGTTTGATTTCCATCCACCATTCCATAAAGAAGTCCATTTCATCAGTTTTGCTCCTGTGGAAGAATAGCCCCTTTAATGCATGTAGAGGAAATGCCTATAGGTGTAGGGTAGCACCATGACAGCCACTTCTTATCTATGTGCACTTCAATGTTTGAAGTGACCCAAGATAAGTGTAGGGCCATTTTAGGCCTTGATCTGGCCCATTGTCCAGCCAGGGCTGCAGATTGCTGCACCCCCCCCCCAGCAAGTGCTGCCCCCTACCTGTTATGGAGCCTCATGCGATGCACTGCGGGCCTCCAGAAGCATTCTAACGCCTTCAGAGGGCCGGACGTTTTGCTTAATGCCCTTCCAAGGGCATTATAATGCTTCCTAATGCGAGTGGGGCATGGTATGTGGCCTGCCTGGGCCTTGAGAGGGCCCTTGAAGGCGCATGGTGGCGGATGCAGTGGCTCAGCAGCAGAGGGCGCCTCTTCCTGTCTCCACCGGCATGGCACATGGGGCATTTGCCCCCCCAAGACAATAGTAGGACCGCCATTGTATAGTTGTAGTGGCAGTGAGGAGGCCTCTGCTGCCGCAAGACTACCCTCCATGTATGTGTGCACATGTGAGCACTACACATAGTAAACCTGTGAAAAAGGCTAGCTTCTGATACTGTCCAGGGATCATTTGAGATTTGCAGTGGGTGGTAGTTTCTGTGACTATCTGTGACCATCATACATTGAGCTACCTTAAAAAAAAAAAAGATACCATGGGAAAGTTCTGAGCTCTAGCTTGTGTCAGAATGCCTTCAATTTTTGGAAATCCTGCCAGAGGGTGGTTGAAAAATTAACACATGATAGCAAAAATGTGGTTGTTGGAATCAACCTAAAAATGTGACTGCTCTCGTGAAGCCCAGGCAATTAATTGATGGAGAGGAGGATGAGGATTTGACAATCGGTTGAATAAAATTGGGAACACCAGTGGAGATGAGAAATTGCCACGTCAAAAGGCAAGCTTAAGGGAGATGGAGTGTGACAAAGGGGAAAAAGAAAAAAAAGTTCTGTTTTATGATCAGGTGAAATGGAAGGTATATGAGTGGACTTAGCAAAGGGAGCTATGCTTAATAAAGCATATGAATAATGAAAATAAGTGGTAGCTTGGCAATGGTTTTCCATGGAGCCTGGACAAAATAAGAGCATCTTGAAATATTTTCTCATGGTAAGATCATTTTAACCATGAGTGCTGATTCACACATGCAGTCTAAGACATGGTAGCTACTTGTCTTTATGCCAAGTTTTATTGCAAATTGGTGGGCCCAATCCTATCTTCTACCCCCAATACATTGGCCCAGAAATCGGCAGCAGCACAATCCCCATGATTGTACTGCTGCCAGGCAGGGAAGGGAATTTTCAACTTACTTGGGGGTCGCTATAACTTTCTGGAATATCTGGGAGCATGCATCCCCCTCGGCAGCCCTGCCCAAGGCTTGGAAATGTTGTAAAAAGAAAAAAAACACCTCTTCCTGTTTTGGGACAAAACTGGAGGTAGTTTTTTTTTTTCCTTTTGACATTTCCAAGCTTCAGTGAGGGCTGTAGAAAGGGGTTGCAGGCTACCCAGATGCTCTGGAGAACCATAGTGATCCCTAGACAAGTTAGAAAACTTTCCTTGTCCAGCGATAGCGCAGTCGTGGAGATCATACTGCTGCCCACACAAAGACTTGGACCGCAATCCTATACCAACGTTGGGCCGGTGCTGTCGGAAATGTGCCGTCAAGTGCATCAGCGCTGGCAGTATGGCACTGGACCGGCGCAAGCAGCAGTGCCAATGCTTGGGCGTTGACGTAACCGTCAGCTGCGCTGGCCTTGCGCCGGTCAAGCGTCAGCAGCGTTTAGTCGGCACAGTGCCTTGCTGAGGGTGTTCCAGTGGGGTGCCCGGGGCATAACTGGGTGGTGCAGTGGGCGGTGACAGGGGCGGTGATGCAGGACGGCCATAGTGCCAAATCCTACAGCCCGTGCCTGGCCAGGGTGGCCCCAATTTGGGCCGCTCCTGCACACGTTGACCTGTGCCTGCAAAACAGCAGGCGCAGATGTGAGCAGCCCTATAGGGCTGGCTGGGGCTTATGTGGGGGCAAGGGGAAAACCTCCCCTGTCCTGCACTTTGCTGCTGCCGCCTCCTAATCTGCTTTAGGATAAAGCCTTGCTATGTCGGCCTTACTATGTCGGCCTTACTTAGGATTGGGCTGTTAACCACTGCTGTATATTTATCCCGGAAAGCAGAAATTTTTCAATACTGTATATTGTTTCCCAAGTTAAGCCTCAATCCTATCCCCCACTAGTTTACAAAATGCAGCATCACCACACATTGCACCCTTTGGTGGAGGGACAGCAATCAGACAACTCTCTGGGAAGGTAGAGTGCTTGTTTATCAATAGTTCTCCTTGGATCCACACAAGTAATTTAGCTGGCATAAGTCCAAGGATCCATAGGACAAGGTCCAGGCTAGAGAACGGGGACAGGAACTTGGTGTGTGCGACTGATGCTGAGATCCACCAGCCCAGCCTGCTCCCCACCTTGATGGTCCCCTGAATGGTATTGTGTTGTTTAGTCAAAAAGGAGAAGACCTGGCGGTCATCTCATTGAAAACGTAGATCAGTATATTTCTTGTACTTTTTCCATGAATTTACAGTGCTGTATGTTAATAATTAATCTTAAGATTCTTTGAATTAGCCTGGACATCTATGAGATCATGCCAAGTTTTCACATATTTCGAAATTCGGTCAGCCATTAATTTCAGACCAGGTATGTGGACTGTTGCCTTTCCAGGAAGGTTGGCAAGCTCTTATTGGTCATTATTTGATCTTTATATGCCAAGTTCATTATTGGATGTCAAAATCTACCCAGATTAAAAAAAAATCAATGGGTAATTAAGCCTGTGGATTTTGCCCTCTTTTGAACCCAACTGGAGCATTCCTCCAGTTGGGTCCGGAGGACTTCCTGCTCCTGACAAAGCTGCACTTGTTTGCACACAGTCTTGGCGCGGTTCAGAATGCGGATTTCCTCCCCCCCCATGCTCCGGATCCTCTAAGCAGAGCTGTTCTCTGGTTGGGTCCAGAGGATCTTCTGAGGCTACGTACCTTGAGGGCTTCCCCAGGCCTCCAAATGCCTTATAAGGTATTAAAAAGACAACTTCTGGTTTCCCCCGAAAATTGGAAGTTGCTGTTTTTTGGGCAAAATGGCCATTCTTAGGCCGCCAAGGCCATGCACGGCCTCACTGGGCCTCAGAAGAGCTTCTGGAGCACACCTCTGGTCACACTTGGAAGCTTAATTTGAGCCAAATTTGTCTCAACGCGAGTCTAGGGGACCCATGTTAAGTCCTTGGGATTAAAATTAGGTTTAACTTGTACAGTGATGTGATGTGCCATCCCTGGTTGGCTGAGATCACACATGTGACTCATCTAGGAAGGAGAAATCAGCACTAATAGAATCAGAGTATTAAAAAGATTGTTGTTCTCCCAATCCAAGACATTTTATTTGGGCCCCACTGAAATTATCATGGCCAAAAACAGGAATATATGTGTAGTTCCAGATTTAAATTGCCAGTTCTGAAAATTACATGCATTCTTCTGGATTTTGAAATACTCTTCATACCACTTTGGATAGTCACTTTAAAAAATAAAGTACTAGCTGTGATATTAAGTGTTTATGATAATAAAGTGTGGAAGGCCTGCTTTTAGAAGGTACATGTACCAATAAGATGGAAAACACTATTTGTGTGTTTAAGCTTTACTGTGGATGGAGCTTTTAGCAGCACTAATAAGAAAAGCGATTTTATTCAGCACAAACAGAAGTGGTAAAAGGTTAACTCTTTTGTTGATTCATGTTTTACTGTGTGAACATTAATGCTGGTGCTTGCTGAAATGGACAGATAAATCCTGTGTATGCTAAAATTTAGCACTTACTATGTTTGCTTTAGTGGAAGAAAAAAGTATGAAAAAAGCTGATACACCCTTGTGACAAGAGAAATAAACCCAAGACAGGCTCAATGAAGATGTATTATTCTTTCAAATCTATATTGCTCTGTTAGAAAAAGGGTTCATGTCACTTGTGGCATCCTGTCGGTCCTGGGGCCATGTAAAATGGGCTTTGCATTCAAAATGCTGCTTGCTTTCTCATGCTAAACCAAGAGATTGGAAGAAATTGTAGCCACTGCCACTTAGAAAAGCAAGCTGATGGATGGCACACCTAATGGGTTCAGTGGTTTGTCGCAAAGCAGTTATCATGCTGGTCAGTGCTGGCGTGTGTTGTCTCATAGAAGCTATTGGTTTCGCTTCCTAATGCTTAGTAAGGCAGGCCAGGCTCCACATATTTTTTCCCCTCTGAAATAGAACTGTGTACACAGAGGAAAACATGTTGATTGTGTTGCCTGCACCGGTCAAGGTGACCTACAAAAATCATAACAGCAACCTGTGCATTCTGGGTAGACGGAAGGGAACACCTGCTTATGTATCCTTTCATACCTTAAGCAGGGCAGTGTCAGGGGTCATGTTAAGCATGGTGGATAACTGCTATGAACAGCCCAATCCTATCCCCTCCATGCTTCAGCATGAAGCCAAGCCAAGGATTTGCGTTGGATGCTATAGTGCAGTGGTCTCCAGTGTCTCCAAGGGTCTCCCCCGGTGCAGACAGAGCTGAATGAAGACCTGTTTGTCATGCCGCGGACTGCCCCCAATGTTTGTGCTGGCCTGCTGCGCAAGCCTGGAAATGTGGGCATGAAGTCTGCTGGGGCAGCAAACCCGGAAGCAGCAGGCCAACACGAAGGGTCAGAGGCAATCTGAGGCATGACAGAGAGACCCCTGGGTGGAATGGTAAGCTTCATTCACCCAGGAAAAGATAATGTGGGCACCAGATCTGGCCCATGGACCAGGGTTTGGCACCAATTGCATAGTCAGAGGGCCAATCAGGAGACCTGGAAAAAATAAGGAAAATACATTTACCTTACTTCGTCAGAGGCTACTTGATGGCCTATGTGCCTCCTTGGACCTATGCCTGAGGAGTTCTCCAATCCTGACCTGGAGTTTGGCTGGCACAGTTAGGCCAGCAAAGTTTGGCTGGCACAAGGGACACCATAAAGTATGCCTGGACCACTTTCGGTGTCAGAGAGGCCAGCACACAGACGTGCGCAATCCCCTCTGACTCCAAGAGTGGTCCAAACGCACCTTATGGTGGCCCTTGTGCTGGCCAAACTTTGCTAGCCTAACTGTGCTGGTCTAACTCTAGGTTAGGATTGCGCCCTCAGTTATATAGCTGGGAGAGAGAAGGGGAAGGACCAGGCAAAGAAGAGGGGATAGGATCCTGGCACATGCTGCTGCCACAGGGTTCTCCCCTGACCCCACCGAACTCCCCCTGGCCCCACCCCACCCACAAAATGCCACAGCTGCCAACTTACCAGGAGCAGCACAAACCAGGGTCTACAGCTGCTTAGCTGTGGCGACTGCAACTGGTCCGGCAGTGATGCATTCTTTGTGACATCATTGGGCTTTTTATGACACCAGAACAGAGGTTCTGTTGTAAATTGGCCAAAGGAATGGGCCATAAATGTAGTAAAGACTAGTATGTACCTCTTAAAGTATACACAATTTCAAATAGAAATGTGGTTAAAAGATTTTTTGGGATGGGGGGGAGGGAGCAGAGGAATAGGATGAATGTAAAGATGCAGAAAAAAACCTTGCAACACCGAAGTTTGCATTTAGAAGTAAAGCTCTTTGTACTCCTTTGACCCATTCACAGAGTACTAACAGTTGAGATTGAAGCACCGCAAGCACACACAAAAGTTTATTATAATGTTCATTTGTGAATGGGATAAAAAGGCTGGCATTTTAAGGAAAAATGTATATAATGTATATAGTCTCTCTCTGTGTGTGTGTGTGTGTGTGTGTGTGTGTGTGTGTGTGTATACAGCGGCGGCATTCAGCCGGTACGCTGGGCGGGACTTACCTTTGAGCGGCAGTCCGCCCGTTGTGTAACGGCGCATTCCACCGCTTTCCTGCCGTTACGCAACAGGCGGACTGCCACTCAAAAGTAAGTCCTACCCAGAATGCCTGGGAAAATCTGTAGTATCTTTGTTGCAATTAATCATTCTGCAGAATTTTTAAATTTTATATATAGCTGTAAACTCACTTACAGCACAGTCCTAACCTGAGCTGGCCTGTATCTAGCACAGGTTGTGAGACCACTTGAGCCTCCCCCTCCAAGGGGACATTTGTCCCCTTACCCCAGGGTAGGCACCGGCCACCCCTATGGGGTGGCTTGGACCTGAGCCTGCTATTTAGCAGGTGCAAGTCCAAGCAGGCTGCAGCGGCCCAAATTGGGGCAGCGTAGCCCAAGAATGGGGGTTTGGATCTACCATAACTGATCACTGTGATTAAAAAATGTTTGGTGTAGCTTACATACCGAGACTTAAGCCTTGCTTCCAGTCGTGGAACTCATTCTACTGAGATCCCTGGAGATATAATTTCTTTGTCCATTTCACTTGTGCACAGCTTCATTCTTGCTTGTAAGGCAGTAAAAATTTCATCCCTGACTTGTGCCTAATGTTTTATGAGAAGTGTATCATCTGAAGAAGAAGAAAAATCACTGTAAACGGCAAGTTGTTTTTCCTCTCCAAATTCTGTAAACAGCGTCATGTTTCCAGTATTTTTTTCTATAAGTTCAGTGCCAGTTACATAATTAGCAACACCTAAAAACAAATGCAAAGACAAAGGATCCAAATACCTTATAAGTCATGAGGATGCTGGTGTCAATTGAAAATGATGTGGTTGTTCCTGCAGGCCTCTGTTTCAGTGTGCATCTAACAGTTCTGTGAATGTACCCGTATTCCTGGATATTGCTAGTTTGTCCTACTAATAATTAATCTTTATTCATTTTAGAATTTTTAAATTCTGGAATCTTCTATTTGTCATTCCGCTCAGCATGTGGAAACACAGTGGAGGGTAACCTATCTCAAAGGATTACTTCTCAGCTTCTGTGAATGTACAAGGCTACATAAAAGAGTCCCACTGGATCACACCATTCAGCCCAGTGTCCAAAAAGTCTGGCACTAGAGATAGTTTAACAGCCCAGTACCTACGTAGCTTCCATAATGCAGTGGCGCCAGTGTGGCTACCACTGTATTCCGTTGGGAAGTTTCAGCTTCTGGAGGCCTCCTTGGGATAACATTCGTTCCCTTGTTCTAGGGTAAGCCCCAACAGCTGCTGTGGGTCAACTTGGACCTGCAGCAGCTTAATAGTCTACGTGGACCAGTCAGGCAAATTGGGCCTGGGAAGGTGGATAGGATGTGGTGAGAACTACTGCCATCGAATCTGCCCCCTCCCTGACCTGATCCACCCTCTCCCACCCTTCACCACCCTGCCCTCCTCAACCCTCTCCATCCAACTATCCCATGCCCTTTTCCACTCCCTGCATGGCCTTACCTGCTCTTGTGGGCATCTCCTGTCCATCGGACCTTGATGCTTGCAGGCCATAAAGGAGTTTAGGTGAATAGAATGCACATTCCACTAGTGTAAACCTTCGTTAGGATTCTGCCATAAGGCTAATTTGAAGTATACATTTTAATGTATAATGCTGAAGATTTGTAACAGATCTATAAACATAAACAGCAAAGACAAAAATAAAAACAGTCAGGATTTATACCAGGAAACTGGGGTCACATTAAAAAAATCCCTATGTCACTATTGATATTGACCACATATTGTTATACTATGATTTCATGAAAGTGTATACTCAAACAGGTAAATCTGATGAGAAAAATAGAAGAGGAAGAATCAGTTTCTAGGTTATAGATCTTCAATAGGAATAGAAATCTCTATATTTATCTGGAGGCTGCAGAGAGATGTCCTAGTTCTCAGCAAATTGTGGCAAGAAATACTACTTTTCAAAGGAGTCCACTGGAATTATTCCATTCTGGGATAATCTGATGTAGTGCTCAATATATTTTTTTTATGGGAAGGACAACTCGAATTCCTAGAGAACCACTGGTAATCAGAAGGAAGCTTTACAAGCTGCACAAATTCCGACCTTGAAATTACCAATATAAACATTTTTCCATTTAACTTTTTTTTATTATAAGCATATCAATATAAAGAACTTCAAACAGATGGATAAAAAAACTTTTGAAAAGAAATATTCAAAGATTATCACGGTATATTCCTTGGAGTTTTTGTGATAAAATAATCGCATCTACCTTCAGTCATATAGTTGTCTTTTTATAACACATGATCCGCTAATCCAGTGTTTCTCAACCAGCGATACGCGTACCACTGGTGGTACTTGAGGGAGTGTCTGATGTACCATGTGTTGGACCCCCCCGCCACCAGCCACCTGGCAGTGAGACCAGTGATGCGACATGACAAATAGCAGTAGAGGCTTGGCAGGCAGAGCTCCAGTGTGTGCTCAGAAAAACCCTCCTGTCCGCCTTGAGCCTCTTACCAGTTTTTGTCATGTTGCGCTTAGTCTCCCAACCCAGAAGTAATTGCCAATGACATCATTACCAGTTATATCTGGTGGACTTCTAATAGGTGGACCATGAAAAATGGGGGACATGGTGGGGGACATGGTGGGGGACAAACACTGAGGGCACTATCCTTGGCGTCCTGTAGCGTTGATGCTGTGTTGTGCCCCTATGTTTGCCTGCGCTGCGCTGCCCCTGTATTGGTCGAAACCAGCTGGCGCAGAGGCAAAACAAGGCAGGCGGGAGGGAGTGGGCATAGCTTGTGGTGTCAGTAGTGCCCTCCCTGCTGATTCCAGAGCACACAGGGTTAACCCCAGAACTCCTGCTGTCCTCTGGAGCACAGCTGTAGCCTAGGCAGGCTAATGAGGGCTGGTTGTTGTTGTTGTTGTTGTTGTTGTTGTTGTTGTTATTATTATTATTAATTTATTGTCATTGTATTACACAACGAAATTCACTGACACCCGGAGACCAAACCAACACACACAGTTCAAAAAGGTTGTGAGCAGGATGGGAAGAGTCTCTAAGGATGTTATGTGGTTTCTTTAACCAGCGGGTGGCGAAAATATCATCAAGGGTGGGTAGCTGGAGCCCGATAGTGTACTGGGCCACTTTAATAATTCTCTGTAGTGCCTTCTTATCCCCTACAGAGCTGCTCCCATACCATACTAAAATATTGTATGTCAGGACATTCTCGATGGTGCTACGGTAAAGGCAGAAGTACTGAGTCACTCAGAAGGTGCAGATGGGTGTGGCTGATTAGCTATAGTCTGCCTAGCAACAGTCTCTGATAGGCCTGCAGATATATAAATGTAGAGGCAGGAGCAGCACAGCAGTGTGTTAGGGGCAAAGTTTGGTGGAAGTGGGGAGAGACTGGACTGACAAACCTGTATCTGATCCATGTGCATGGACTACTGACTACGAGCTTGGAGTCTGATTGGGCTTGGCACAACTTGGACCAGAAGGCTTAGGACTGACATTGAGTGGTGTGCCTGATGTGCTTAAAGAGGTAAGGCCCGGTCATGTTCTCTCCATTATGGCACCAGGGCTGCTTAAAGGGGAAACCAGTCAGCCTAGTGGGCATCAGGGCCCTCAGGGAGGCCCAGCAGGAGTTTCTGGCAGCACAATTTCTGGGTGGGTTATGGGTGTGCCAGTAGGTGTGCCAGCCCGGGAAGTGGGGTGAGCCCAGGATTTGGGCATAAGGCTGAATCCTAGGCCCATTTCCCAGGCCGCACAGCCCTAAATCGGGCCACGCTATCTCCTTGGATATGTGTCTGCTGTTTAGAAGGTGCAGATCCAAGAAGTCCATAGGGCAGCCTCCCCGTGTGCTAGGGCACAAATGTGCCTTTGCACTGGGGAGGCTCCAGCCTTTCATATACTGCTCTGGATACGGTGCAGGCCTGTCGGCCTCGTCATTCCAGCACAGTATAGGATTCCGCTTTTATTTTCTTAAACTACAGAAGAATGTGGTAGTCCATCTATGCACTTATTTGAAGTTATTTATGCTTTCAAAGCCAAATGTGTGTTTATAGAACAGTTCCCAGCCTCAGGCCCTGAGTAATTATGAATCCTTTCCAACTGTGATGCAGCTGCACTCAGACCTGACTGGGGCAGGAGGGGAAAAATCTCCAGAGCCTGGGCTTCTAGGGGGCCTAAGTCAGCACAAAACAAACTGTACTGTGCAAAACAAACTTATCATAAAGTAAATTTGGGTGCCTCAATCTGAGCCTATCCAGGACTGCGTTTCCACTATTCCTTTTAATCCACTTTTAATGCACTTCTGTTCCTCCAAAGCATTCTGGAGATTGTAGTTTGTTAAGGGTAGCTCTAATAGCGCTCAGATTCTTTAACAAATTACAGTCCCCTCCTCCCCAAATAATGCACTGAGGGAATGGAAGTGCACTGAGATTAAAGCCATTGTGGAAATGCAGCCCAGGTCTTTTCCATAAGCACCAACATGTACTGTATTACTAGTCCAATTCAAACATGTGAAAGTGAAACTTACACCTTTAAACCAGAACCACTAGGCCCTAGCAGTAGGTCACTCAGTTCAGTTTACATAATTCCTCCTCCTTTTTCTGGTTTAGTTTCTGTCTAGAACACCTGGCCTTGTATTAAGTCTACTTGCTTTTTTTGGCATTCCTTGAAAGTGAAATTAACAGCAGGGAGTACACACAAGCCTGGAGCACAGAAGACAAAAGAAGAAATGAGAGGTTTATTTCACCTGGGCTTTGTTTCAAAATCATCACATAGCAGTGACGGAGCTATACTAGTGAAAGCCAGTCCTTGGATGCCTGTGTATTATTCGAAGGGGGAAAAAAAGCTAATGAGGAGGACTTTACTGAGATAGAAGGAAAGAAATGCAGCAGCTCTACTCAGAGTAAAGAAATTATCCCACTCTGATCCATGTTTTTATTTGGTTTCATTCTTGTTCATGCTGTTAAAACTGTCAAAAACTTGTTTAAGGGCACAATCCTCACCAACTTTCCAGCACTGGGGTAAGGGCAATGAAACTCTCAGGTAACAGAATTCCCTTATCTTGAGGAGGCCCCCTGTGATTGCCCCCCCACCTGTGCAGCACATGCCCCACTGGCACAGCTATGTTAGTGCTAGAAAGTTGGTTTGGATTGTCTCCTTAAAAATGTAGTAACATCTAGTTTGTAAGAAAATTTAGGAAGGGGGACCCAAACAGGCACCCCTACCAACTACCTTTTCAGGAAATGTTTTCCTTGTTCCTGGTTTTGTTAAAGTAGTTAATGAAATAGTTGCAAGTCTTTCCTTCTTTTCAAATATATACAGCCCTTTTAACTCTCCATTAACACAGGTAGAAAGATGGTTGAGAAATGGAGGTCTGTGTTTGTGCACAGGTGTGTGTGTGTTTGCATCTTTTAGCAAAAGTGTGAAAATTTGCGGTAAACCATTAACTTTTGATATAGTTTGATGTAGAAGAGGAAGGGAAAAGATCCTACCAAAGTTGCAAGCTGCCTCAAAGGCATTCTTAAATCCCAGATCTCCCCTGGAATTGTTCTTATGTAAAGTTCTAGCCCTTGTGGTTGCAAACAAGAGTGCAATCCTAACCTGGAGTTAGGCCAGTGAAGTTTGGCTGGTACAAGGGACACCATAAAGTATGTTTGGGTCACTCTCTGATTCAGATGTGCACTATCCTCCCTGACTCTGAGAGTAGTCCAAACATGCTTTATGGTGGCCCTTGTGCTGGCCTAACTCTGCCGGCCTAACTCCAGGTTACGATTGTGCTTAAAATGTGATAACAAGAACGCTCAAGGGTTAGAAATCAGAAAGCTAATCATGAAGAAAGATTCACTTTTTTGGTCAAACTTAAACTTTACATAGTATAATCTACATGTTTAAGGGCTGACTTCAAGTTTTTCATTTGAGGACAGAATTTTTTTTTTTTGCTTAGAAATCTTCCATAGGTGGAAACCTTGTGAATATTATATATTAATGGTGTTAATGACATGCAGCCAAATGCAAATTACCTGTGTCCATCCAGTTTATTTGTATAATAGTAATATATATGAGTGTATACTAATGCATATATTAAAATTACAATGTATGTAATAAATCACAAATGATATTAATTGCATGCAATTGCCAAATGCAAATTGTTTATGGTGGTCCAGTTCATTTTATGTGTCAGGGATAGATACGGGTCTTTGAAAAAGTGCCTATTCCAGATTGAGAAAAATGTCTGAAATGCTCCCTGATTGATACAACTATGGCATCAGTGCTCCATCTTATTTCTATGTTTGAGCAGTAAAGAGTCTCGGTAGCAGATAGAAATGGCCAGAATTAATAGACATAATGGGTAAGATGGTTTTATCTGATTTGTCCGTGCTTGCAGGATGTAAAATTGTTTGCTTAAAACAAATTTCACCAAGGAATTGCAGCTTTGGGGAACAGGAAAGACAGGATATAACTGGTTTGAAGCTGACCTCAACCACAGTTTGCAGATAATTAGGATCCAGTGGGGGGTATTAATGGAGGACTAGCAGTTTGCTTTTTAAGGTATTCGGGGTTGACAGCTAATGGATGATCATCTTTGATCGCTCTTTCTGGAGTTGAGTGCAGCTGGTGAGAAATCGATAAGAAAGTGAATTTAATTTTGCATATCCATTAATTTTGACTTTAACAGATGTGTTTGGGATGCTATCATCACCTCTTTAATTTGTTGTCCCTGTACACCGTGATCTAGGTAACCTCAATTAGCAAAACTGATTAGTCCTTTAATTCTTCGCCAGGAGTTTTTTTTTCCCCCCCATGACTGCCCAAAGTGACTGACACCATTCATGGGACGTGGCTGAGAAGCTGGGGTTGCCCATAGAAATTGAATTATGGGCAGTACAGTATGTTCAAATAGCCCTAAAATTTTGGAAATGTTCCTGTTCTTTACCTGATTTGTGGTCAGAAGTACCGCTGTTGTTTGCTGGAATTTATGACACATAAGGCAAAGGTTTGAGTATTATTGAAAGGGCAAGTGCCAAGCTAATGAACTTTATATTTTTAGTAGTATCTCCATATAATGTTTCAATAGCACACTTTCCTGTCATAAAATTCTATAAAGTAGGTCAGCATAATTATTATTAGTTGTACTACCTCTGTTAAGTATGAGGCACTTTCAGTAACTTCTCTTACCTCATTTAGAAATGAAAGCCTTTCAGAGAACAATGATCTGTACTTTTTGGCAGCTTGACAAATCACTTTATTATTAGTTTACGATAGGGGCCTGCAGTGAATGACTTGGCTGACTGTATTTCAAATTGATAGGTGAACCTTCTCCCCTTGGAGGCTCCCACTTATGTGAACCTTTCTCTCTCTGTGAGTTCCTTCCCCTTTTGCACTCGTCCTGTGACCTCCTTGTCTTCCCCTATTCCTGTGGACAACTCCAGCGTTTCTAGCCATTGCCTAATTTGCCTTGGCCTGTGGCCTTTTTGGACTGGAGTGTCTCCTCTCCCCTTCCCAAAGCCCTTCTGCCTTTCTTGTCCCTCTGTGATGTTGGTGGAGTCTAGCCAATCCCTGCCAATGTCTTCATTGGCAACATGACCAAATCCCTTTAAGTGCATTGCACTTTAGAGTAGCTCAGCTTCCCTAAGGATTAGCTAATGATGTGTCTCCGGTTTACAGGACCCCCAGTTATTATCTTTCATTTCAAGTATTACTCGGTTTCAAGGCTGCATCATCAGTCCTTTCTGCCTCTGATTCACCATGCTCCTCCCTGGGTTGCATTTCATTGTGTTCAGATTGTGCCTTCCTACCCTACGGATAAAGAGGTATTGCTGTTTGTTTATTTATGGAGACTTATCGACATTTATTATTTATATAGCAAAGGAAATGATCTTCTCCATTCATATGTTCAAGGTCAAAGCCTGTTGGATCTTGTAGGTTGCTGGCACTCAGTAGCCAGTATCAGCTCAGCATCATTCATTTCTTTTGGTTCCATCCTCTTCTCTTCTTGTCCTTCCAGGAGAGAAATGTCTTTGACCTGCCTTATTCCTCTCTGTGGCTTGTAGCCAGGATAGCACAGAAAATGAATGAAGGGAGGAACGAAGATAGAAAAGAGGGCTGGCAAGTCTTCTAAACAGAAATCCTTTAAACCAGCCATAATAGAAAGGAGCATCCAACAAAGCAGTAATTTTGTGTGTTAGCTGAATACCACTGTATGAGATAAAGCTTTGGAGAAAATGTAGACAACAATTTTCTAAACTAGACAAATTATTGTGCATGAAAGATATTGTGGGTAGACTGTAAAGTAATCCATTTTACACTATGGAATAATAATCCATTTTATAGTTACTACTTTAAAAAAAAATGAAAAAGACCACTTTTTCCCCCCTTGAGTAGTAGTGATGATGAAATGCTTCAGTTGATAGTCAAGCAAAAGCCTCTAGGCTGGTTATTTGTCACAAGGCATCTTTCTTGTGCTGCTGCTCCTGTGAACGTGTTGCATTGTTTCATCCCATCTCAAGGGTGCTGTGCAACTGCAAGTGACATGGGTATGATAATATCATTGGCTCCAGTAGCTCTGCAGCTCTGCCCTTGAAGTGGCACAGGAGTGTTGTAAAAGAAAGTTGGGTGAATAAGAGATACAGGGTGATCCCTCGCCACCAAAAACCCGGATCAAGCCCTTGCAGCTGGATCTCATGTGGATTTATTCTGCAGTTCCACCATTACTGGATGTGATTTTCAAAATACACCAATAATAATAATAATAATAATAATAGGGGTGTGTTATGGTGATATTTTTTCCAAAATTTCTTGATTAAAATAGCAAATTGATGTGTTATGTGTTTTTATTCTATATTGTCATTCCAGGTTCTCATTTTTATTTTAAATGCTTTAAAAATGTACTAGGTAGGTGATATAGTGCCAGCAGATACAGCCACAGTATTATTTCTTATTGCAAAAGTAGCTTATTTTCATTTCTGGAAAATGTCGTAAACACAAAAATGTGGTGTTTTGTGTTTTTATTCAGATATTTTAACTGCCAAAAAGCGGTTTTCAACAACAAAAACATCCCTAATTATTAATATAATATTTATATACCACTTTTTACACGAACAGTTCCCAAAGTGGATTACAGAGGAAAAATCAATGTGAATGGCTTCCTGTCCCAAAATGGCTTACAACAGAAAAAGATACTGAAGAACCATCAAACCATCCATTGGAAAAGACACTGTGCTGGAATGAAGCAGGACAATTACTCTCCTCCTGCTAAATATAAGATGGACACCACTTGAAAAAATGCCTCTTTGCCCAATTATTATTATTATTAATAATAATAATAATAATACATTTATTTATATACCGCCTTTCTTAAGATCACTAGATTTCTCTAATGATTGAACTCAAGGCGGTTTACATAGGCAGACTTTCTCACAAACCCGAAGGTTTTTACAATTTACAGAATGTTCTATCTTCCAAGAACAACACTCCTACAGATCTTTCTTTCTGGATTTAGCCGCCTTTTTTTAGCCACCCGTCTGTCGTCTGCTGGCTGATGAGGCTTCCCTGCTGCCACCAGAGATGCAGCCGATTTCAGCACACTCCTCCTCCCACGAGGCAGCTGAAACTCAGCTTGTAATCAGCCGCAGTTTCCAAGGTCTGCTGCTCGCAGAGACTTCCGGGAGTCCCGAGCTCACGACCTTGAGATCTTCAGGTGTTATCTTCGGGCAAACGGAGGCATTAACCCTCTCGGCTAAATCTTCTGCAATTAGCAGAAGATGTACACGTGGTAGAAATCAGTTTCATGTGTTGGGAGCAGTGCTTGGAGTAATGTGCATAGGATTGTTAGAATTATGGGCAAGAGGACTACAACTCTCTAATGATGTCAGGACAACTTTTTCTTCCTTCTGATGGTAAGAGGTCACTCTTTGCAGCAAACAGATGCCGTGATTTTTAAGCATCCTGCTCTATAGTTTGCTTACCAGTGCTGGAAAAAAGAATGTTGGGTTTCACGAACCTTTGATGTGATCCATCAAGATGGTTCTTAATGTTCTTATTCACAATTACAACTGCAGATTCCAAGCCCTTTGGGAACTAATGTTTTCACTTCCATGTTCTATGGAGCACTTAGCACACGGTTTGCATTATTTAGCTGTTAAATGGTAATAATAAATCTGCAGACCTGTCCATGCAAGTATGTGAAATATTTGGATTATACAGTGCATCTGAGATATCCAATATATTTTCTAGCAAACAATTGGTGAATATGCTATGCTTTCTCTGTTTCTTACTTCGTAATGATTCTTATTCCTGGTTCAGGTTCAGACTCATACATAGTGGTGTTGATGTAACATTGCTGGTACAATATATTAAAGAGGCAAATGAGTGATTATAGCTATGTGGAAAATGATTTGAACTGCATAACTTGGATCATGAAGTAGTTCTGAGTTCCAAGTGATACAGATCTCTTAACAATCAATTTTTAAGCATATTTTATTTAACCGTGTATGATTGTTTGTAGATTAAGGCTACATTCACTTCCAATATTTCTTGATATTTCCTAACAGCGCTCTCCCTCTGCCCCCACTGCACCTACCGGTGTTTGTGGGAAACAGTTTAACACTCAAAAGCAGCCCCATGGCAAGAAAAACTTTTTGAATCACCGCATCCGCCACATCCATCATGGGGGTGATGTGCTCGCCTCCTGCACTGTCTGATGCAAACCCTAGTGACACCACTGGAGTGGATTGGAAGTATCTATCCCCCCCTAAAAAAAAAACACAAACCTACTACAGGGGCTGTTTTGGTGTGGAAAAAGTGTTGCTAGGAAAAGGGTGAAATTCACCACTGGCCACTGATTCTGCACCCATCTTCCAAACCATAACCCTACCCCCCCCCAAAAAAAAAAAAAAAAAACAACAACAACAATCCATCAGCATTAGAGTCTCTTATAATCAGCTTCCTGTAGAAGCCGAAGTTCATTTTGCTTATGCAGAGGGAAAGTTTGCCTTGGAGAAAGCCCTAGGCAAAGATGCAATCATAACTTGAAACACATAGATGAGTTCCTGATCCTTCTCACTCATGTGGCCTTTCTTGATCCTTTGTTGAATGAACACTTATTTTAGCAATAACTCTCTCGCTCTCGCTCTCGCTCTCACACACAGACGCACACACACGCACACACGCACACACACACACACACACAGAGAGAGAGAGAGAGAGAGAGAGAGAGAGAGAGAGAGAGAGAGCGCCAACCATGAGGAACACTAAAGGAACTACAGTGCTCCTTCTATTTGGTGAATTTCTCATGATTAATTATCATATTTTATCGTTTCTTCAACATTTGTACATTCATCACCCTTCTGTGCAGGCACATACGTTTTTACCAGGAGATGCTGGGGCACAACTGACTGATAGGAGCCTGCTCCTTTTGCTTGTGCAGAAAAAGACTTGTTTGTGCACTTGCACAGAATCAAATCAAGGGAACATGGGATTAAAAACTGAAAACTTCAGCTCTTTGGACTAAGTGGAATTCCCAAAAGGTCTAATCACAAAGTTTTTATTCAGGCAGAACACAAACACCAATGCATTATGAGTTCCTCTCACTTCCCCAAGGGGGAAGATGTGCCAGGATAATGCCACCTAATTTAGTTTCCTTTGGGTGAGAGAAAGCCTTGGAGACTTCAAGCATCTTTCTAATATATATTTGTTTATTTACAAATGTACGTACAGAGCATCATCAATTTGTAAAGCAGACAACACAACCCCTGATCCTGTATCAGTTTTCAGACCAGAGCACTGTCGATCTCTCTGCAGCCTACCAGGCTGATTCCAGTCCAGCTAAGGATTCTCAGCATGGTCTGCCTCTGATTCCATATTCAAACTGCAACATCTTCCAGCTTCCTTTCAGTCCTTCCCCCCCCCATTCTCATAGGTGGCTCATTCTCAAGTCTTGAGAGTGATTGAAGACAGTTAAGGACCATTAAACCCTTTTCATACCTCTCTGATCACCCATCAGGGTTCTCAGGTAAGATCATAGGCTGTGTCTATGCAAGATAATTGAGATGGGGAATCTCATACTGCCTGTCATAATGTTTCATTTATGCACACCAATCCTATGGGTGTGTAATGCCACCAGAACAAGCATTATGGAAGTGTCAGGTGCTTTCCAGCCATCACAAAGGATGACACACTGGAGCATGCTGCCTGTAAGGGGCAAGTGGGCAGCTTGCTGGCCAATGGACGCTTGCTGGCCCTAACAAGTTAGCACAGGGAATGGGAGGGAGGCAGGGAGTGGGACAGGGGGGAGATGTGAGCAGGGAGGGGACAGATTGGGACTGGGGAGGGGGCGGGTTGTCAAATCTGGTTGCATTGTCAAATCCAGATTTGGTCTTGATCCTCCTTCACAGGTTAATACGGACCTGTGCTGGCACAGGACCAAGTAGACCCAGAGGCCTGGCATCAGCTTACCCCAGGGCAAGGGAGCAAATGTTCCCTTACCCTGAGGAGGCCTCCAGAGTCCAAAACTCCCCCCCCCCTCCAGGGAGCCACTGCATTGCCCTGTGGGGGGTTAGTTAGGATTGGGCTTTTAGCCCGTTCCCCAAAGTTTCTAGGTGCTGTACAACATCATACAGGCAGATGACCCGTTATCTGGACATCCAAAATCCAGACTATTCTGAAATCCAGATACCTTTGTCCAAGACTTTTTAAAAACTCTCATAGAAATAAGGTCATATTATCATTTCTACGCACAGTCTATAAGTTCTATTCTCTGCTGTTGGTGTGTGCCGTTGTTGAAAAATGAAAGAGGCAAGCAGACACCCACATGGATAACAGTGAAAAAAGTAAGTGGACGCATTTCTCATTATATTTATGCAGTTATTCCAAAATCCAGAAAATTCCAAAATCTGGACACATTCCTGTCCCAAGCAGTCCAAATAAGGGATACTTAACCTGTACTAAAAAACAAAACACAGCCCTTACTCAAGGCTTGCAGTTGAGGTTCTTGTAGCAAGATTAATTGAATAGGGAAGACTTTATCTTATTATTTTCCTATAAAGAGTTTTTATTTCCATGATACATTGCCCAATAGCAATGTGCCCCTTTTTAGCTTGTCTTGAACAAATGTATGATGATTTCCAAACAGCAATTTGCAATGCAGATCCAGGCAATAGAAAGATTGCATTAGTTGATTGTGCCAAGAAGCTTATTGCTGTGCTTAAGTGTTCGCAGTCTTGCAATGGAAATTGTTTGCTAAGTTGTAGTTTACTGTAGGCAATCATGTTGGTGTCCTTGTCAATGCAAGTGCGTTTTGTTTTCAGCAGGAAAGAAAGGAAATGGACAGTAGGGAGCTGACACTGGGTCTGGCTGCCCTTAGGATCACAGTGTAATACTGAGGGCCAGTGCACAGCCTCTCATTTCCTACACCGCTGCTACTCTGAGAAACCTGCATCTTGCGAAGCCTTTTTGGTTTCTTCAGAATTTCTTGGCCGTTTTGCCTGAGCAAGGAGCCTCCTAATTTGCCTTGAAATTTCACATTAGGTGAAATTCTGTGATGCTTCTACCTTCCAACCATTTCAAACGGAAGAGAGACCACCAAGTTAAACCTTATCCTTAGAAACTGCAGAGGCGAATAATATGGTTTTGCTCTGCTTGAGGGAGAACAACTCTGCTTTTGCTATACCTGCAGCCTTCACACCAGTCCCTATCTTCAAATTAGGCCTAAGGCAGAGTTGCAGGCTCTACTTGCAGCTGGATTTATACGGTCTCCAATGACAGGCAGATCTGTTGTTTTCTGTGCCCTTACTGATATCATTAAGATACATATTTGCTGCACTGAGATTTTTTTTTAAATGAATGAATGGTTGATTTTGCATTGTAAATTCAAGTTTTGGAAGGGTGTTTTAAAAATAACTTGCATAGCTATGACTTTGCAATGTCTGCATGAGAAATTCCATGCATTATCTTGTTGTGTCCCTCGTTTCGGGCCCCAAAGTGCACATAAACCTTGGTGTGTGGTTCATGAAGTATACATGGGCGCGATATTGGGCAATAAGGCATTTATCTAAACCATTCCCATTTGTATAATGTGGTCATCCCATTCACATATCCCATCCACAGCAATAATAAATGAAGGATTCCAGCCTTGATCTGTATTCTTGTCAATACTATTTATGCAAACTGGCACACACAAACAGAGGAACCTTGGCTGACAGCTGATGACAAATTGCCTTGCCCTTAACTTTTCTGGTCCCCATCTTGATTCAATTTTCTGTGACGCTGTTAAGAATCAGTGATGATGGTATAAACCCGAGAGGGTGAATGGAAATTTCTGCTTGCTCACTTACAGAAGTCCATTAATGCTGATTATTACCGGCATGTAAGATTCAAGCCATTACTGCAAAGGTAATCCTGCTTGCTTACTGCTCCCCAGTTCTCAGCCTCTTTGGCAAATTGAAGGGAGGGGTTTCGCTTTCTGCTAATCTCATTAGCTGATTCCCACTTTCTTCTGATACCCTTTTAAAAGTGGAGTGAGGGACCAATCCGATACAATTTCCCATCACCGATGCCGCTGCAGTGCAGTCCCCACCCTCCAATAAGGGAACCAATATTCCCCAAACGTATCACCATAGCAGCACAAAATAGGAGGGGCACTTCAGCTTTATTGCAAATTGCTTCTGAACGGCCCGATCCTATGCAGGATAGCTGCATGCACCGTTACAATCATGTACTGTTACAAACTATGAGCTACAACTCATAGTGCTGAATATGTATGGGGAAGTTTGCTTGCTATGTGTGAGTGCATGCACGTGTGGGTTTGCTCAGATAATTCTCACTGAAGTACAAAACAGGCGTAATAAATCTTATATAAAGAACACTGCAAAAACTGTTGACTGATCTGCATAGTTTTTGAATGCGTTAATATGTCATACAGAAACTGAGAAAACAGTTGATAGGAGTGAGAAATGCTTGTGCTGTATTGGAACTTGCAGTGCTTGCCTGCGGAAGGCTGTGTTGACTCCAGATGTCACTTCAGGCTCATGGATCCACCTTGCTGTGGATGAGTCCTTAGTACTGTGCACATATTTCAGTTCACAAAATCAGAGGCGGTCCTGGGGATTTCTCTGCCCAGGGGAAAACCCCCAGTTGGTTGCCCCCTGCCCCGAAAGTAATTGCGGTGACATCATTGCATCACCGCAATTACCTCCTGAAAGCAGCACCCACCCCTTCCGGGGCAAGCATTGCTTCCAGCAGGGCAAAAGACTCCCCAGCTCCTCCAGGCACCTTGCAGCGACACGAGGCCTCGCCCCACTGATGGAGGAACTAGGCATCTTGTAGCTCGATGACGCTGGCTCCTCCAATGGTCAGAGGAAACTTGGCACAGGTTTGACCATCAGAGGAGCCAGGCAGAGCCCCCGCCGCCACCCCCTGCCCAACTGATGATCGGAGAAAATTCAGACCATCGAAGAAGCCAGTGGTACTTGAGGTGCCGCAAAGCCTAGTGGCTAGGCTGTGTTTCAAGCAGCGCCCTAGCACCTGGGTGGGGGCGGACATTATGTTGCTGTCCCCCCAAGCCCCGCACCTGGGACATTTGTCTCCTTTGCCTTCCCCAGTCCACTGCTGCACAAAACATGTATTATTATTCAGGTATGGAAGAATGCTGAGACGAGTAGAATAGCATGATGGTGGGATTGTATTTTGGGGGACTCCAAAGTAGTGGAGTGGGGAATCCTTACTTCCAAAAACTCCAATGGAAACATTACTGCCAGGCATTAGAATTTGCCCCCTCAAATCTATGGCCTGGATCTTCCTCTCTGCACCTTCAGTCTACGGCAAACCCAAAAGACTGGCATTCCCTCAGCCTAGAAGCCAAATGCCTCAGGAACAATCTGGGAAACCCACTAAGAGCGCAATCCTAACCAACTTTCCAGCATGGGGTAAGGGCAATGCAGCTCCGAGGAAAGGGAACAAACATTTCTTTACCTTGAGGAGGCCTCCATGACTGCTACCCCACTGCAGGATGCAGCACGTGCCCCATCAGCATAGCTATGTCAGTGCTAGAAAGTAGTTTAGGATTGTGCTCTAAACTAACCCCAACCTCTCTGCACTCACACATGCCCTGGGTAGCCATCCAGGACTAGGGGAGGTTGCTCTTGTTAGAAAGGTTGGGCACATAATTGGTACGGATAGGGAAAAAAAGTGTATTAAAAACAAAATGGAAAAGGGGGATGGTGAAAATGACAGAATTGCTGGAACTTCCTTACAACTTCACAGCCTGTACCCACAGCCTGTCAGCTTGACGATAAGCTTATGAAGAGATATAAATCTTATTAATAACTACTCTTTCATCTGAATTGGGCACCCAAATTACTGCTAAATTTGATCTCCTTTACATTAGTCACCACTCTGAGCAAATCCTTTTCTGAGTGAAGAAACAGATGTGTGTTAGTTGTGGGTGAGTGCCTCATAGCTTGATTTGGAATTGGGTTGGTAATTGCTAGCTTTCAAAGCAAGTGTTCAAGGGAAAAAAAATCATCTGTTTCTGAGAGTTCTCTTTTGGCTTGTAATGTTAGTGCATACGCACTGATGATGCTGTGCATCAATGGTGTCATGTACATAAGCCATATCCTATCGCCTCTTGTATATTATAATCTGCAGATTTATATACAAAGGTCTTTCCCAGCCTTACCTAGAGATGCAGGAATTGAAACTGGGACTTCCTGCATGAAAAGCAGAGGCGTAGGGAGGGTGCCGTGGGGGGGGGGGGAGGCGAGTGTGGCGGGTGTTGGTTGCGGCAGGGTGCAGCAGTGTAGAAAATCATGTGCTTTTTGGCTCCTCACCCTTCCATGCGCTCGGATTGCTCCTAAATGGAGCAATTCTGGGTGCAGGGAGGTGTGGCCAGGTGACGCACGGGGGCAGGACTTTTGCGCGTATGGCCCACAAAGCAGCTGACTTTAGGTGCTTTGATCCACATGTGCACGATCTCATTTTACATTTTGGTTTGCAAAAACTTATGGGGGAGTTGATGAGAACATTTTGGGAAATGGTGCCCAGTTCCCAGTACAGCTGAGCAGAGCACGCTGAAGGAATTTGTATGCGGGCCCAGGAAATTACAGTCTTTGGTGGCATACTTGTGTTGTAATAAAGTGATACTCCTATAGGAATGATTATTTTCAAAGTTTTCAGTGGTCATTTAACTATCTGAAAAACAGTGTGAATTCTATGCCCACTTGTATAGGAGTAAACCCCATTGAATATAATGGGACTGTTTTTCTGAGAAAGCATGGACAAGATTGCATTTATGATTCACTGATATTTTGAGAGAAAAAAAACAACAACACATGCTTTATTTTTCCATTGAAATTACAGTGGGTCCTCGATCCCATGACCCTCCATGGATACTGAAGCCCATGAATAATAAAATCCATGGGGGGCAGTGTCACAGTGCCACAGGCTGGGGGCTATGCCAGGCCCTCCACAGGTCACACCGGCCTCCCCATGTATTCAGAAGGCATCCTGGATGCGACTGGAAGTCACTTCTGGTTTGTGTCTGCACCTTCTGCTCTTGTTCGGGAGGAGTTCTAAGGCCTGGAAAGGCCTGTGAAGTGGGTCAAGGGCTTCTGAGACAGCATCTCCTGGGTGTGGACACAAACCAGAAGTGACTTCCAGTTGTATATGAAAGGCCTTCTGAGGCTAGGGAAGGCCCACAGCCACTCCACAGGCCTTCCCCAGCCTCAGAAGACTCCGGACACCTCCCAGACATGGCCAGAAGCCACTTCTGATAGCTTCTGGGAGTCCCTCAGGGCTCGGTATCCACAGATGCTGAGTCTACGGCTACAGAGGGCCCACTGTACTGGGGGCTTAACTGGCTGGATTGAATCCTATATTTTTCATTTTCTGATGTGAAGAAAAGATAAATACAAATGTCTTTCAACGGATCACAGAAATGTGGTCCAGGAATGACATTCCACACCTGAACTTGATTTACTCACATGCTGCCTGGTTGGACCATTCTCAGGCCTCGAGTGATGGTGAGCGTAAAAACAAACAGGGTAGAAAAGAGGCCAGGTTCCCCTTGAACATTCCCTGCACAGCTTTGTTCGTGTGTTGTTGGGTAAATAAGTGATGTTCTTATTTGGAAGTGCTAACGGTGGCACTTTCCCCTAGTAATAAAAGTTCCTCAGAAATATGTGCCTAGTCATCAAATAGCTGCTTGTTTGCATGGGGCTTTGTACTGTATTTGCACGATTTAGATGTTGATACTTGGCCAGCCAGCATTAGAAATAGATGACCTCATTACTGCTGAGCAGTGATTAAAGATCAGCAGGGAATGTTTACTTCTTTGAGCAGCTGCCTCAGGAAGCAATGGAAAATGAAATTTCAGCGAGTGTTATATTTGGGTATAAAGTGTGGCTTAGTAAGCATCAATGGTATGAAGGAACTTTGGTTGCCTTTTCGGGGAGACCCTTGACAGCATTCACCATATTGATAACCCAGAGCGCTCCTCTGGTTTTCAACAAATAGTATTGAAAACAATAAATAGTATTATTGTTGCTGTTAAGAATACTTTTCAACTAAATGCTCACAGAACAGCTTGACATAGTTACATACGTTAATTAAAGTCCAAGCCTATGCATGTCTACTCAGCAGTAAGTCCCATTATAGTCAATGGGGCTTACTCCCAAGAAAGTGTGGCTACAATTGTAGGCTCTGTACATTAAACTAATAGAGGTTTGCAGTGTGATATGCACTACATATCCTCATGCGAATGCCAAGGGAGATAAGTGGTGCTGTCATTAGCTACTCTTTTTCTTAAACGAGTATACTCATTGCTCTTCCGCTTTTAGATTGCTTTGCTAGCACTGGGCCTTCCCACATTAACACAAGGCAGCATTTGAAATGTTAAACAATAACAACACTGCACTTCAAATGATGATATTGAATATCATCTGGAAAGCTGGAAAGATCTCTTCTGAAATGTTATTAGGAGGCTACTCACGACCAGGCTGTCAGATAGAAAAAGATGAGAACTTTATGGAAAGCACTGAGTATGATTAATATCTATGAGCTGAATTGTGGTTATATTATTCCAAGACACAAATGCCTAGTTTTGCACCTATAAACAAAAATAATTTGGTATCACCTCTGTGCATGATTTATTAAACATTGCCATATTTTTTCCACCTAAACTACTATGTATTGAAAAATGTATTTTGCACATATGTTCTAGTTATCTATTAAGTTGCTTTAATATCCATTAAAAGCTGAAAAATAATACAGTGATCATATAAAGAAAACCCTTGCAATGCGTGCATTATTTTTGTAAAAGAGAAAAGTGATGAAAACGGTGCTTGTGTTTACCAAAATGGAAGTGTCAATATAATCTACTTGACTGGAGTGTCTCAGGAATAATAAAAACATATCCCTGAAGGTGGATAATGAAAACCTTTGAATATTCATGCTCTTCATAAGCTTTGAATTGTGGTAATTGCAATAACCCTGCAATGATAAGGATGGTTTTCAGAGCCAAAACACTCATGACATTTATGAAGCATTATTAGTCCTGAGATGCCCAATCATATCCTCCACCGCTGGTGCCAGTGCAGATGCATCCAGTGGTGGCGGTGGGCAGTGATTATACTGTCAGCAGGAGGCCCCTTCCTCTGGTAGGCTGTGCGATAACCTATGGGTCTCCTTGGACCTGTTCCAGCCATTCTGCTAGTGTATGGAGAGAAAAGAGGTGAGGTGGCCTGGAAAAGAAGGGATAGGATCTGGTACATGTTGGTGCCACCTGAAACTTCCCCTGCCCTCCCATTAAATGCTATTAAATGCTCTGCCATGAACTTGCTGGCACGAACATAAGAAAAGCCTTGCTGGATCAAGCCAATGGCCTATCCAGCTTCCTGTATCTCACAGTGGCCCAACAGATGCCTCGGGGAGCATGCAAGACAACTAGATACTTGTATCTCGCTGCCACTCCCCTGCATCTGACACTCTCAGGTAGCCTATTACCCTTGCACCACCCCCAAGGAAGACACCAGACAGAGGTTGGGATTTAACTTTATGAAGCACAAGTGACCAGTTTTTAAGTCATGAAACCTACTGAACTCCTGTATCTCTCTTGCCAGTCTGGGGTAGGCACAAAAACCTGAAGCTCCTTGCTCATTTGCAGTAGTTGCTCAGAAGTGTGCAACGGTGAGGCTTAGTTTTTAAGTGGGGCCTTAGTTTTCTTCACTGAATAGCTGCCGGATTGGGGCCCTCCTGTAAAAACCTTCAACCTGATTACAGTCCCCAGCTGCTCTGACTCTTCCCCCACCCCCCCAAATGCTGATTAGTGTCAATAAAAGATTTTTTCTTGGGGAAAAAAATAGCAGCTGGATTGTATATCTCACAGAACTGGCCCATAGCTAGGAAGTAGGATTAAAGCTTCCCTGCCATGGTTCTAGTTCATGGGAGCCCACTCCCCTAGTATAGTGCCCTTGACTAAGGCACAGTCGAACTTCCATCTGTAAACAGGAAGTAATTGGCCTCCAAGAGGTATAGCAAGGGCAAGCAATATTTAAAACTAGAAAGCACATTACAAGTTCCATACAATTTTGACAGCAAATCACTTCTCTGGAAATACTGGATTGAAGGGGGGTGTCTGTTGGTTTCAGTCCTATCTTTCACCGTACTGCTGGAGAAGGTGTCCTGTGTTCCTGAGTGATAAAATATGGTGTGATGAAGTCAGTCTGTAAAGTATCTAGTTATAGCTAAAGACAAACATTGGCTGTGCAATTGCATTTGATTGTTGTCCCAGTTTTAATGAATGATGAAACTGAGAGGCATATATATTATCATTAGGGACATCATTGCCTGTTGGTGTTAGGCTTTTTTTCTTTCTGCCTGCCAAGACAAAGACACTTCTGAAACAGCTTCTGATGATGACTTCATTTTTTTTTAAAGTTGATGATTTCCAATGCTCTTGTTTGAGAATTTAATCAGTTCCTCTTTTCCTTCCATGTTCCTTCTGCCAGGGCAGACATTCTTCCATACGTTATGAGACCACTCTCTGTGTGTGCATGTGTTCATGTGTGTGTTCACACACACACACACACACACACACACAGAGGGCGCAATCCTAAACTGAGTTAGGCTGACATAAGCTAAACCAGCAAAGTGTGGCCAGCACAAGGGCCACCGTAAAGTATGTTTGGACCATTCTCAGAGTCTGAGAGGCCAGCAAACAGATGTGAGCCATCCTCCCTGACTCTGAAAGTGGTCCAAACAAGCTGTAAGGTGGCCCTTGTGCTGGCCAAACTTTGCTGACTTCGCTTATGCCAGCCTAACTCCAGTTTAGCACGCACGCACACACAGTTATTTCTTGCACTTTCTCTTCCCATTAGGGAGGCACTAAAGACAACTAATGGTATACATTTAGAACAATGTGAAAAACAGCAATTTGGCAAAAAAACAGCACAAAAGTAATGTTAGAATCTTATCAAGAGAACACCAATTTTTTTTTTAAAAAAATGACTTAAGAGAAATTAAGAGCGGAACACCCACGGAAACAGAGAGGCTTCCAGCTAAGGTTGGAACTTAATTACTGTAGTAAGGGCACTGATCCCACCTTTTGTGGGAAAGTATTCCACAATCTTGACTCCATCCCATAGAAAGTCTTTTCATGGGTTGCTACCAGGTGTACTTCTGGTGGTGGTAGAACATGTGAAAGGCCCTCCCCGATTCTTTTGTGAGATGAGGCGGTCCTTCTAGTACTCTGGCTAAGCCATTCAGTGTTCCAGTAGTTAAAAATCAGCACCTTGAATTGTATTTAGAAACTTACCAGCAACCAGTGCAGAAGGAACAATGTGGTTGTGATATGTTTCGTAAGCCTTGAAGCACCATTCTGCACAAGTTGACATTTCCAAATGGCTTTCAAGGGCATACCCATATAGAGTATGTTACAGGAGTCGAATGGAGGTGTAATCTATGCATGGGCAACCATAGCTAGGTTCTGCTTGACCCAGGAAAGATGCACCTGTCACATTAACCTAAGCTAGGGGAAAGCACCCAGGGCTAAAGCTGACTACCGGACATCCAGGTGCAAGGCCAGGTGCAGGAGTCCTCCAAAGCTGTGAACCCACTCTTTCAAGAGGAGTACAACCCCTTCCAGTACAGGCCGACAATCTTCAGCCTGTATCCCAGAATTCCTCACCAACAGCATCTCTGTCTTCTCCAGCTTTAATTTCAACATGTTTGCCCTCACTCGGTCCATTACCAGTGTCAGATGATGATTTAAACCACCCACAGCCTCCCTGTTACAAGATGGAAATGAGATTCAGAGCTGGACATCATCGATAGCACTCAACCCCATCACCAATGAACTCCCCACCCCCAGCAGTTTCATGCAAATGTTAAAAAGCAAAAGGTCCAGAATTCAGCCATGCGGGCTCCCCAAAGACTAACAGCCAAGGAGGCTTCCAGCACCTCCTTCTGGAAATTACCTTCCAGGAAGGACTAGAGCTACTGCAAAATAGTGCTAGCCAATCAAGCTGATTCACAAGGATACCATGGAAACACAGCTGAGAGGTCCAGAAGAACCAACAGGGAAGGGCTCCTCCTATCCGGTTCCTGGAATAGATCAAGAAGGACCACCAAAGCAGTTCCTGTTCCAAACCCTGGCCAGACTGAAATGGATTCAGATAATCAGTTTCATTCAGGAATTCTTGGGGTTGGGCTGCCACTACCTGCTTTAGCACCTAATTCTAAAATGTGAAGTTGGAGCATAGCTAGTATTTTTCCAGTATGATGGGATCAAGGGAGGGCTTCTTCAGGAGAGGGTGGAGCACCAGCACTTTCAAGCAAGGAGGCATTACCATCTCTCCCACATCTACATAAGTGAGTTTTTCAATGTTAACGTGAAATGTTTCAGCTGCCACCTTCACCAGTAACACGGAATGACTGAGATAGAAACCAAAGTGGTAACAGTTTGGAGAAAGGTAGAACTCTCAACAGTGTAGCTCATGAGAGAATTAAAGGGAGATAGACGAGGCCATCTAGTCTGTGTATCGCCCTTTAATTCTTAAGATTTAGACCATGGGGTGTTAGGGTCTCTAGCTTGTATATCTAGATTTTTTTTCTCTTCCTTCCAATACTTCAGGATTTGATGGTTTCTCAGTAGGAAATTTCTTTTGAGGCTGCAATCCCATGCTCATTGACCAGGGAATAAATCTCACTGAACTCAGTGGGACCTACTTCTGCATAGGATTATGCTGGTAAGTCAGAGAGGCTTTGGCCATCACAACTGAAACATTGAACGAACAAGGATGAGAATGCCATCCTAGAGTGGTGCTGGGCCAATTTGCATCAGCCCAATGTTTTCACAAACATGCTGTAAGGCATGTCTGCATTGGTGGAATGGGGACTGGGCTGGTGCCGCAGTTGGGTAGAGGAAAGCTGCCCCATGCCGGCTGTGTTTGGCCAGCACGGGGTCTTCTTGGGTTGGGGGAAGGTGGAAGGGGTGGAGGGAAGGTGGAACAAGGCAGAGGGAGGGTGACGTCACCCTGGAAAGAGGGAGGAGCCATTAGGCCAGATCCTAACATCCATCCTCGGGTTGTGCGGCTACTATCCGGGGAGCTGCAAAATAGCAGCTGCAAAATAGCAGGCACAGATCTGAGCAGCCCCATAGGAGTGACTGGGGCTTACCCCGGGGTAAAGGGACAAATGTCCCCTTGCCCCACGATGAGGTCATCAAACCTGTGTTGGATACAGCACTGGTTAGGTTTGGGCTGCCCATTTCTTTGTTGCTATTGCAAATTTTTGATTTTGAAAACATGTGACATACAATAAGCCTGTATCATCATCATCATCATCATCATCATCATCATCACATCTGGTGTCACAGCCCACCAGATGTTTGGACTGGGATTTTTGTTTGCTTACTAGTTTGAACTGTACCCAAGAATTTAAGAACTGATGGGATATTGTTGTATATTGTACAGTGTCCCTGATATTGCAGCTTATTGCAGTTGTTTTACTATTGTCAATGCCTATACTGGCCAGATATTTCTTGGGGATTGTGCCTAGTGCATCAGTGACAATAGGGATGGTTGTTGTAAGGCACTGTATTTCATTTTCAGGTCTTGTGTCATTGTTATTGCCAGCATACTGAGTCTGGGATTCAGGATGCTAGCATTCAATAGGGTATACCAGTGATTCGCAAACATTTTAGACCAGGACCCACTTTTTAGAATGGCACTCATATCAGGACCTACCGAAAGTGATGTCATTAACCTAGAAGTGATATCATAGCAGGAAGTGACATTATCAAGCAGGAAGTGCTGTCATTGTAACATAATAAAATGACACCCTTGAAATGCAAATTGGCACTATTGGACTGCAGCAATTGTATGACCTTGAAACATCCCTGACAGAAAGCAGGATTAGGACAAAATATGATATAAAAGCACTAAACTAAAAACAAAATTAAAGAAAGAACCCTCACTTGAAAATTCAAACTGTTAGCACTCACAAAAGGAATATAGCAAGGTCTGCAGCTTCCAAGAGGGCATCTCCCAGCTCTCCGCGACTCACCTGACATCATGTGGCGACCCACCAAGTGAGTCCTGACCCACAGTTTGAATAACACTGGTATATACCACATGGGTGGCTTTACAGTTGATGTTGTATGTTAAAAACTGTAACGTTTTTAAAAATCTGTGTCCACCTTTGTGATGTGGCTCAATCTCTTATGAGCAATTATCTTGAAGCAGGTTGTATGGATTTGGTACCTTACAATGAGTGGATAGCTGCACTCCATTATCATTATGAGGACAGCAGGGAGCAAAGGAATCACAGCAGGCCTGGATGCAAATAAACCTCTCTGAATGGTTTGGGGGAAGCATATTTCTTTTTTAAAACGGTTATTGGCATGAACATTCATTTTGTTTATCTGCCTCAGCAATATACCCATATAGCTTGTAATGTCTGCAAATGTAAAATAAAAAAAATCATACGGCTTGTTCAAGCAATTACGAGAAGTTAAATGATTCAGTCTTTCATGTAGAAGATCTAGCATTTAATTCTTCATGGCTCCTTTGCTGTTTTACTGCAATGTGAAAACCCCTTTTAAAATTCTCTCTCTTCCCTCTGCAATATTTGCAGCCTGGGATAACACTTTTGAGCAAGCTTGCAAATAGTTGCTTGCCTGCTCACTTATGGTGAGCGAAAACTGGATCAAGGGGAACCCGCCGGGGAATGTTCATGCACTGGAAGAGTTGATTGTTTTCTTTCATGCCATTGATGTGCTAAACTAAAATTACTAACAGAGGTACATAGTTCCAAGGTAGGCAAGGAACATTCTCCAGCAGCTCCAGTCAGGGTCAGCAGGCACATCTGGGTAGCTCCTCCCTCTCCAGTAGGCAGGTCAGATGAAAGACTTGCAGAGATGGGAGGGGCTCCTGGATCTGCCCAGTCTGGCCTTGCCTTTCGGTGAGGCAGATCGCAGTCCTCCGGTGCTCCTAAAAACAAACAAAAAGAACCGTTTAAAGTCGTCGGAGGAGAAGACTTTGAAGACTCAAAAGCCCTTGTAAGCTCTCAGTGTGCCCGCGCAGCCCCGGGCAGCCCTAGATCGACTACCCCGAGGCCTGCAGCAGCGCGGACCACACGACTCTGCTCGCGGCAGCCATTTTGTTTTTTGGGGTTTTGGCACGCGAAGCGCCCAGCAGCCTGCAGCCTCTGCTTGCCTCGCGGCACCTCAGTAAGGCTCAGGAACGTGCCCAGGACGGGAGGGGAGCTCCTGCCTGATCCTCCCCTCTCTGAGGCAGGGTGAAGGCAGTCTGGTCGCTGTGCCTCCAGCGATCCATGCTCCAACCCCTGTCCCCGCTCAGGGCACGTGGACGGCAGCCATTTTGGGCCCGCACTAGCCTCGTCCTCCTCGTCTTTGATCTACACCACGCGGTGAGTCCGGATCATGGTGAGCCCCATGGAGGTTCCTGAAGAAGCCCAGGATCATGGTGATGTATCGGTGCCCATTTCCTGGGGGGAGATCGAGGCGAGAATGCAACACTTCATTTCCTCTTACCTGGACACAGCCCTGGGGGGGATGCAGCTGGCTCCACGTCCGCCCCCCCCCCCACCAGAATCTGGACAATGACTTGGCTGTCCCATGCTCCCAAGGGGAGGTTGGTGTGGAAGAGGAACAGACAGAGCCACAGGCTTCTACGGGCCTACGGAGCTCAGCCGTGGACAGAGGCTTGCAAAGAGCAGATACCCCCTCAAGACCAAAGAGACCTAGGTCTCTTAGCCAGGATAGCCTGGACTTTATTCCTTCGGCTCAGAGACCACGAACGCAGGACTCCAGTGAGGAGGCTGCTGTTGATTCCTTGGAGGAAGGGGAGATTTCAGAGGAAGAAACAGTGACTGAGAGTCACACCACACGCCTTTTTAAAGCTGAGATGTTTCCTCGCATGCTCCCCAAGATCTTGAGGGTATTACGTCTGCAGGATGGTCAGGAACCCTCCACCTCTTCATCTTCTGGAACGTGGGGTGATCCTGTGGCTTTCCTGGCTCAGCAAGAGGCACCCAGAGGGTTCCCTCTTCAGGAGCATTTCAGAGCCCTTATTGATAAGGAATGGGAGAATCCAGCTAGAGGAAGGGACAATAATAAACCTTCTCTAAAGCTTTATTCTTTGTTCCCGTCTGAGATGCAGCTCTTCAGGACTCCGGTCGTGGATGCATCTGAGGCGGCGCTTGGATCATCTTCCATCTTGCCTGTGGATTCTGAGGGCCTTCCTAAAGATCCAGTGGATCAGCGCATCGAATTGGCCATTCACCGGGCATTTGACTCCTCAGCAGGTGCGCTGAGAGCTTCAGTAGCTGGTTCAGTAGCTGGTTCAGTAGCGGCCTTCCTCTGGACCAGAGACCTGCTACGAGACTTTGAGGTTCCTGAGGAGGTGCGAAAGGACCTCAGAAAAATTGAGCTGGCTTCCGCCTTCGCCTCTGACGCCACGGTCGATGCGGTCCAGCTTTTGGCCCGTTCCATGGCAGCTTCTGTGGCGGTGCAATGCAACTCCTGGCTCCAGCACTGGGACGTTGACACGGCCTCACAGTCCAAAGTTGTGGGACTGTCCTTTAAGGGAGAAAAGCTGTTCGGTGAGGCACTGGTGCCGCTCTTGGTGGAGACCAAGGGCAAGAAAAAGGTTCTCCCCTTGCGAGAGAAATCCAAGCCTCAGCCCAAGTCTTCGCTTCAGCTTTTTCGTGGCCATCGATCGCAATTTGGCAACGCCTCCTCCTCCGGGGCATCCACCTCCGCCTCAGGATACTTCAAGGGCTCCAGGAGATCATGGCAATGTAAGCCTTCCTTCAGACCCCGTGGGCAGCCTGATCAGCAGTCTTCCTCCAAGGGGTCCAAGCCCCATTCGGCATGACGCCAGCGAGCGCCCCCTCATCGGTAGCAGACTTCAGCGCTTTGCTGATCAGTGGGACCAGACGACATTGTACCGTTGGGTGAGAGAGACCGTACGTGTAGGGTATGCCCTGGAACTTCGGATCCTACCCCGCAATCGTTTTGTTCAGGTCCACAGACCTTCCTGTCCGTCCAAGCACCAAGAGATCTTAAAAGCTCTACAGCATCTACGCGACATTGGCGCTATCGAGGTAGTCCTGGACTCCGAACAAGGACGGGGGGTCTACTCTCACATTTTCGCGATCCCCCAAAAGTCTGGGGACACTCGCATCATCTTAAACTTAAAGTGGCTCAACCGTTTTATGTTGCAGCACAAATTCAAAATGGAGACACTTCGGTCTATCTTACTGGCCCTCAAGACGGCGGACCTTCTCGCGTCTCTGGATTTGCAGGACGCTTATTTGCATATCCCCATCAGGGGGCCCATCGTCACCTTCTTTGCTTCTGCTACGACGGACGTCACTGGCAGTACCGGGCTCTGCCGTTCGGCCTGTCTTCAGCGCCGCGAGTATTTACCAAGGTCCTTGTCGTGTTAGTGGCCCACCTGCGCCTTCAGGGCGTGGCCCTGTATCCGTACTTGGACGACCTGCTCCTGCAAATCAGGAGCCCCCAGCAGGGGGAGCTGCACCTGCAACAGACCATCAAGTGTCTTCGGTCTCACGGTTTCGTGATAAATATGGAGAAGAGCCATCTGACTCCTTCTCAGATCATCTCCCATCTGGGAGTAACGATAGACATGGTGAACTTTTCAGTAACGCTGTCTCAGGAGAGACAAGACAAGATTCGCTCTCTAGCATCAGAGACGCTCAAACTACGATCCACCAACGTTCTTCACCTGGCCAGGCTGCTAGGCATGCTAACTTCCTGCCAGGACGTGATTCCTTGGGCACGCTTTCGCACCCGAGGCCTCCAACACCTCCTGCTGCCCTACCAGGATTGCATATCCAACGGGATCAGCAGAAAGATCAGCCTGAATCGCTCGACGCGGGCGGATCTCCGCTGGTGGCTTCACCCGGCCAGATTGTCCCAGGGCAGTCCGATCCAGATCCAGGACCGAGTCCCGATCTTCACGGATGCAAGTCTCCTCGGATGGGGGGCCCATTCCAGAGGGCAGATAGCCCAGGGACTATGGTCATCAGTGGAAGCGACTCAGAGCATCAACTTCCTCGAACTAAGGGCTATATACCTTGCGCTTCAGACGTTTACGTCCAACTACAGAAGCAACCACGTTCTGATTTACACGGACAACATGACAGCGCGTTCCTATGTGAATCGCCAGGGCGGGACCAAATCACCAGCCCTACACAAGGAAGCCCGGGCTCTGTTCCTGTGGGCAGAGTCAAACATCACCTCCTTACGGCAGAACACGTGCCAGGAGTCGACAATATCACAGCCGACTGGCTGAGTCGGCAGCAAGTTGACCACGCGGAGTGGAAGCTCCACCCGGAGGTTTTCCGACTTCTGGAAGAAACGTTCGGTGTGATGGAAATGGACTTGTTTGCGTCACACCTGAATCATCAGGTACCGAACTTCTTCACAAGAGGAAGGTCACCGGGCACCCGAGGCATCGACGCTCTGCAGCAGCGGTGGCCCAAGGCCCTCCTCTACGCGTTTCCTCCACTTCAACTATTACAGCGAGTTCTGATCAAGATCAGACAGGAGGAGGCGGACATCGTGCTTCTAGCTCCGCATTGGCCACGACGCCCGTGGTTTTTGGACCTTCGAGAGATGTCTCGGCAGCCTCCGTTTCGTCTCCCAGACAGACCGGGCCTGTTATCACAGGGACCAATCCTGCATCCACGTCCCTCCTTCCTGCAGTTGACTGCTTGGTGGTTGAACGGCAGGCCCTGGCCAGCTTAGGCTACTCCAATGCAGTTCTAACAACCATGCTGTCGGATCGGAGAGGGTCAACAAATTGAGTATATAACTCGACTTGGAAAACCTTCTCCAAGTGGAACACAGGTAAGGGGATAAACCCAGAGAAGCCTAGGGTTAGAGAACTCCTTGACTTCCTTCAGGCGGGCTTGGAAAAGGGGCTAAGCACAGCCACTCTAAAACGACAGGTCTCGGCCATTGCCTCTATTTTGGGGTTCCCCAGGGGGAGAAGTCTCTCTTCTCACCCCCACGTTAAAAAATTCCTAAAGGGGGCTGCACTCCTGAATCCCCCCACTGTTCATCGGGTTCCTTCATGGGACTTACCCCTGGTGCTTAAAGCCCTCACCAGGGGTCCCTTCGAGCCTATGGCTACTTGTTCCCTTAAAGACCTCACGGTTAAGACAGTATTTTTGGTTGGGATCGTTTCAGCCAGGCGAGTTTCTGAACTGGCTTCCCTTTCTGTTGCCAAGGAACTATGCTTATTTTCAGAGGACAGGGCCACCCTCAGGTTGGACCCTTCCTTTTTGCCTAAAGTTAATTCAGTTTTTCATAGATCCGAGGATTTGATTTTACCTTCCTTTTGCCCTAATCCGCAACATGCCAAGGAAAAGCAGTGGCACTCGCTGGATGCTTGCAGGGCACTCAAGTTCTACATTTCTAGGACTGCTCCCTTTCGTAAAACTGAGGCCCTGTTTGTCCACTTCAGACTTCCCAAACAGGGTATGAAAGCCTCCCCGTCCACCATCTCCAGATGGCTGAGAGAGGTGATCACCTCGGCGTACAGAGCCAGAGGGGTTCCCCCTCCTACAGGGATCATGGTCCACTCTTTATGAGGGGCTGCAACTTCAGCTCCCTTCAAGGCCTGTCCCTCTTTGGAAACAGTTTGTAGGGCTGCCACCTGGAGCACCCCGGACACGTTTATTAAGTTTTATAAAATTGATACCTACGCTTCCAGAGACGTCGTATTTGCTCGACGGGTCCTCCAGAGCGTGGTGCAGGATGCCTCAATTTAACCCCGCCCTTGAAGTTCAGTGGGCACAGCTTTGGTACATCCCAGATGTGCCTGCTGACCCTGACTGGAGCTGCTGGAGAACGGGAAGGTTGGTACTTACCGTGAACTCCCCTTCTCAGCAGCTCCAGTCAGGGTCAGCATCCCGCCCATTGAGAGGAAATTGAGGTCTTCCTTCTGTTGTTTAGTCTGTTATCCTTCCTATTCTGCCTCTGTGGAGGTCAGACTGGGTTGTGGTTTGCAGTTACATGTAGGTGTGGCCCCAGAGACAGGGGATAGGTAGGGCCAGTGGTCTGCCGTTGTTGCCGCACCAGAGAACATCGTGGGAGGACAAGTCACCAGTGGAGGCTACAGTGTTGTCCCCAGACGTTCCCTCGAGTTCAGAGTTGGGAGTTTGTTCGTTAAAGGCTTTGGATAGACTGGGCGGATCCAGGAGCCCCTCCCATCTCTGCAAGTCTTTCATCTGACCTGCCTACTGGAGAGGGAGGAGCTACCCAGATGTGCCTGCTGACCCTGACTGGAGCTGCTGAGAAGGGGAGTTCACGGTAAGTACCAACCTTCCCGTTTTTGTAAACTGTAGTATCTTTTAGGGCCTTATTTGCAAACCCAATTCCATGTATCATGTGTAGATTCTGAACTATTAAGTTGATACTATATATTTATTAGATGTTTATTATCAGTCCTGACTGTCCCATGGGTACTTTCTTACCTCATATGGAAAAAAAAAACCCATAATGTGTCACTAGCAGGGCATCAGTTCCCATGCTGGCCTGGAAAAGTAGTGATTTAAGCTGGACCAAGCTCATTTAATAAGTTGCCTCTGGCATTGTTCTCCAAAGCTGCTATTAGCACCAGGTATTAGGACAAGTGGTAATTGGATTGTTGCCATTGTTTAGACCCATTTGTACAGTTAGCTGAACCGAGTGGTAAACTTCCACTGCAGATCTGCAATCAGATTGCAGATTGATATGGGTGTGCTCACCCACAGCCCCCCCCCAAGCAACAACAACAAACAAACAAACCCCAAAACAAAGAAAAAAACTCACTGTCTGTATTTAGAGAATTAGACGTTGGTAGAAGGATTCTGTCCTAACCTTCTTGATAAAATGTTTTTCTCAGTGCAGTGAGTTTTATTGTCAGGGAGGAACATCAAAACATTCAGTCCCCCATCTGCAATCCAAGATGCAAATATTTGATAAACATTTCTACTGGATTTTCGTATCGCATAAACTGGCTCCTGGAATGAGCAATTAGAAAGCTTATTGCTGTTGAACTCATTGGGAAAGCATAAAATTTAAGAATCTTATTAAATGTGTGCTTCGACTTTCTCCCTTAAGCAATGTGTGCCTGTAATATTTTTCTTCTTCTGGGGGAGGGGAGTAAATGATGAATATCTTTATTGACTTGTGTATGTGGAATACTATGATGCATGGAGAAATGTAGACTAGCGATTAACTGATGATGATGATGATAATGATAGGGAATCAAATGTTTAGTATGTTCCGCAAGTAGAGTGGATGTTTCTTCCGTCTTGTACTTTCTACTTGTTAACAGAAGACAATGAAACTTGCTGGGAAATCACATAATAAGGTGTAAATGTCAGATTTATAGTATTCATTATCCTCACTTGCCGAGTATCTGAGTCATTAAAAATCTAAGATGGTTTCAGTTTAACAATGCTAATGTTAATGAGAAGAGACATCACTTGTATCAATTTTTCTGGCTGACTACTCTCTAAATTAAAAAAATAATAATAGTACAGTGGACCCTCCTTATCCATGGGCTCAGCATCTCGGGATTTGAATATGAACCCCTGGCTGAAAGGTCTCAGAGGACCTCCCGGATATTAGACACAACTGGCTTCCATTTGTATCTGGGAGGTGATCTGAGGCATGGGGAGGAAGTGCACCACCTCTTGAGGGCAGAGTGCGCCCCCAGGTAAGTAATTGCTGCACTGCATGCAGTTCCATGGATTTCATTATTCGCGGGGGATCCTGGAACGGATAACTAGGGCCCAGTGTAGATAAGGTTGGGATACCTGTTAATGCATTGGTCAAATTGGCAGTTTAACCCCTACTACATAACCAGATCAAAAAAAATTCTATATAATTAATGGCCTAATCCTAAAGGGCTCCTGGTATCCTCTCTCTACTCTACCTGCCTTGTTCACCCAGCTGCTTTCCTTAGGGGCTTTTTTCCCTTCCCTCCTCCACCATTGGAAGAGAAAGGAAAAGGAAAAAGAGGGGAACTGGCACTGCCTGGTGTGCGGTGGCTGTGCTGGTGGCATCACACGTGTGCAAAAGGAGACATCCAACACTTCACAGCTGCTTTTTAGCAGCCAGCACCAGCAGCATATGTGTTCCATTGGCATGGCATCCCAATAGGATCAGGCTGTAAGTGCCTTCCTGATAGGGAAAAGTCTAGGGAGTTTGCATTAGGATTTGATTTTGTTTTCTCTAATTTCAAGTATTTGTTTTCATCTAGCAGTTGAACCTTGCCCATTTTTCCTTTCCCCCTTTTTCTTTTTCATGAACTCTTTCTATTTTTTTTTTTAAATCCTCTTTTATTCAGACCGGAACAGAGATATATTGCCACTCATAAGATAAGTGGAGGGGTATGGGAAGGGGCCCTCCTTTTTATGGGGTTCTCTCTCTGGTGACACCAAATCTGTCACTGGGGCATGCTGAAGCACACCGTCTGTTCTGTCATCACAACTGAGTAAGTAGACAGATCATTTGGTGTGGTGTTTAGGGGCGTATTCTCTGATTGGTTTGCAAATATCCAGGAGTCAAGCATCCCCTGTCCAGAGTCCTTTTGATCAGGCCTGCTCTGCTCATTATTTGTGCACTACTAAGGTCCAGAGAACCAACAGCTCAAATTAAGAGCCAGAAATAGTAGCGGTGATGACAATGCAAGGAGGTCTTGGAACTACTCTCCCCCCCCCCGGCCGAACGACTTACCAGGGATGTTCAGGGACTGCTGGCAGGTTGCGCTGCTGCTTGGGGTGGTGAATGGGCTCAGAATGGAGGACTGGACTTTGTGTCAGCTGAAAAGAACAGCGCACTGCTGGAACTATCCAGCAGTGTAGGGTCTGCCTAAGATCGGGTCGCTACATAACATATGGAGCTGCTGTATGCCAAGACAGATACTGCTCCATCTAGTTGCGTATTGTCTGTGCCAATGGACAGCAGCTGTCTAGTGTTCTGAGCAGGGGTCTTTCTCTATCCCATCTGGAAAGGCCAGAGATTAAGCCTGAGACCTTCTGCATGCCAGATGTGTGCTTTACCACTGAGAGAGAACAATCTAGAAATAGTTCTTCAAATGTAGTGTAACAGGGCAAGTCCCAAGTCTGTTCCATTCTAAGATGTCTGAATTCTGAAGACAGAAGCCGTAAAGAGTAGTTCTATTTCTTCAGCCAGCAGCTGTTCTGTTTTGGAACTCTTCTCTCTCCATCTTAGTACGTGCCCTCTCAACATTACTTTTTGAGAATAGCTGATGATAATGAGAAACAACAGAGAGGTGTCATTCCTGCTTGTGTGTGTGTGTGTGTGTGTGTGTGTGTGTGTGTGTGTGTGTGTGT
>JAJKFI010000035.1:9680112-9694662 GCA_029204185.1 Lerista edwardsae | reverse complement strand
TGTGTGTGTGTGTGTGTGTGTGTGTGTGTGTGTGTGTGTGTGTGTGTGTGTGTGTGTGTGTACTAAAAATGTATACCGGCACTTTCTCAAGAGTGGTACTTCTTTTTCTCGCCTTCTTTGTAAATTGTCTTTACAGAAAGCTTCTTGAAACTAGCAGGGGAAAAAAAAATAAGCCACAGGATAGCTCTTTATTTGCAAACACTCAAGGTGCACTATGTCTTCTCATGATTGTTGCTCCCATTGTAAGCAATTATTTTTTAGTATGGAAGTCAGATAAGAGCTCTTCTTTACTTCGCTATATGAGTAATTACGTCACTAGTACTAAAGGTAGTGAAGTGTATAATAATTGCAGCCACAGAAGTCTCTGTGATTCATTTTCTAGTGGGCACGTAGAGCAGAACTTGTCGTCGTTTGACTGGCATGGCCAACCATGAGGCCAACTGAAGCAACTGCTTCGGGCAGCAGATTGGCGGGGCATGTCCATCTCTGCCTGCCTGCTGCCCCTTCACTGCTCTATCTTCTTGTTCCATTCCCAAGATTGGAAAAGGAAGAGGGTGACAGAGAGGAAGAGGTTACAGTACGTGGAGGGTATTTCTGAGCTAGAACATTGGACTGTTCTGTTTCCTTGGGAAACGTTCTGTTGCCTTCCATTGAACTCCTTCCATTATGATTTGTTTGCTCAAGACTGTGAAGCTGTGAAATAGGTGCTTTGAATAGCAGGCTGGGAGAGATGGTGAACTGGCAGGGGCCGGCCTGCATCCTGTGTCTGCCTGCCACCTCCCATGGCCTGCTGCCTCCCCAGCTGCTGCCTTCTTCATCATGTGAGCATGAGAAGGCAGGGGAGTCGCTTACTCTGTCCTTCAGCACCACAGCCAGACATTTCAGCAGCAGCGTTGGAGGAGGCAGGGAGCCATTGTGATCTGGGTTCCAACTGGCCAGGCCTGTTGTACCATAGACAATGATGGGAAGAGTGGCTGCTTTGGGAGGCTCCGAATCTTACTGTCTTGGGGGATAATGGTTGTGTTCCTTACTGTGTTGCATTACAGTAGCACCTGAACTGCTGTGGGTTGAGATGCCCATGCTTTGTGATGGGCCATACCTGGCAGTTTTTCAGCTCTTCAACATGCTAGTACAGCTTGCTCCTGTCTGAATAATAGGAAACAGTCTAATTTTTAAATCCATATAGAGTTTCTCCTTGATTTCAAGAAGGGGAAAAAAAAAACAGTCTTAATGCATGCCTAATTTTGCACAGTATTTTTCTAGGAAAACTCCTGGTGGAAAATAATTCTTTCTCTAGCAATATTGGTACAAAGTAGTTTAATTATAAGTTGCTTTACCTGTATTGAATTATTTTTGTAGTTATGTAAATACAGGGAAAGCTTGCATAGGGCAGGGGAGATCCTTGCCAAAATTTGAGCACTGTGTGAATAGCAGTCTTGAAGACGACATCTTCAATACACAGGAAATGGGCAGGAAAGGTAGGAAATGGGTGCTGATTGGCCCAGAACGCACTGTTCCTATTGATTAAAATGTCTATCAATCATGCTGGGACAAAGAGCGGTGAAACCAATTAGCATAACAGGAGGCAGTGTTATAGAAGGGGCACTGCAAATGAAACATTTCTGAACTCTATAGCAGGGCATGGTGATATTTTCTTTTCTTTTTTTTAATGACCTTCAAAAGATACCACAACCAATATTGCAGCGTTTTTTTAAAAAAAAATGTCTAAAGTTTGATGAAATCTTGTTGCATTAAGAACAGTATAATAGAATTATTTTATCCAGAATACCAGTAGCAGAATCTATTTCCTTAGAAGAAAGAAAGGGGAGTTTTCCCACCAACAAATATTTTTCTTGAAGCTGTTTATGTTAATGCATTGCTTGGACTGAGTCAGATTTTTTTTGTGCTTGCGTTTCTTTGCCAGTTTCTTGACTTGAATATTCAGAAGCAGTTCTGTTCCTTTTAAAATGCAAGTTGTCTAGCTGGATTTTTTTCTCCTTCAGGTTTTCTCTTAAGTAAAACAGGGATTGCCAACTGTTGGCCTGTAGGAACATCTGGTGCCTGCCAGTTTTATTCAGGCACTGGTAATGCTGCCAAAATTTAATCCAGATGTTGCTAAAAGTGTGCCAGTAAGAAAAAGATTATGTGTGTGTGTGTGCGTGGATGGATGGACAGAATCAAGTCTGAAGAGAAAGAAAAGCCCTGATAGCCTTCTTTGTCTGAGTTCAGCACTTATCTGCAGAGGCAAGCTCTGACCATGGGCAGGGTATCTCCCTTTCATTTGGTTGCCCAGGGCTCTAAATCATAGGGAAAGAAACTCCCTTCAAGGTCATCTCCTGCCTCTGTATACAAGCACTGAACTCAGGTGACCATGCATTGTAGTTGTGGAGAACGTTGGTGCCCGGAGATATGGCTAGCCCTCATTTGCCCTGGACTTGGATACAATGTCTGCAGTTCCTAAGCATGTGAACCAGACAAGAGTCCACACTTTAATGTGGCATTTTTTTGGGTGGTGGTGGATGAAATGGCCCAGCTGAGTGTCTGGTGAAACCCCAAACCATGCATAGTGCCCATTTGATTGTGCAGCTGAAGCATAATCCTTGAGGTGCCTCAGGTTGTGTGGCAAAATACACTCTCTGGTTCCAGAGCACTCTATGAAGAATAAAGTATTCTTTGAACTTCAAAATCCTTAATGCAGTGAAGAGTGTGGAACTGGTGGCAATGGTGCATGCTGGATCTTATCTCCTCTGTTGGAAACCTTGATAACCATTTTTTTTCCTCCTCAGATATACACCACAGCAATCTGTGGTGCATGTCTGAGGAGACCCCTAAGTGGCTCCAGGAGCTGTGGAGATAACTTAGAGCGCAATCTTAACCTGGAGTTAGGCCGGCAAAGTTTGGCCGGCCCAAGGGCCTCTGTAAAGTATTTCTGGACCACTCTCAGAGTCAGAGAGGCCAGCACACAGACGTGCGCCATCCCCCTGTCTCGGAGAATGGTCCACTAAGGACCCAATCTTATTCAACTTTCCAGCACTAATGCAGTCACAATGGAAAAACAACAACATTTGTTCCCTTACCTTGAAGAGGCCTCCATAACTTCCCCACCACCACAGAACACAGCACACCCCACATTGGGATGGATATACCAGGGCTGGAAAATTGAATGGGCCCTTAATTTGTTACACAGAGATAAGAATTTTTTACCTCCTATTTGTCCTTGGGTTCCCCTCTCACCATTGGATGCAGTGGCATTGCTGCATTGCCGTAGGTGGGGATGGATAGGATTGGGGTCTTATTTACCTGGGATACAGCTTGTCTGAACTTTTCAAGTATGCTTAGCAATGCATGTAGGATGATCCGCTTTCACATGCAAATAACAGCACTAAAACAAGGGGAGGGACCTGGCTATGCCTGATCCATGAGTACGCTTGTCCATAATTGCATGGGGCTG
Source organism: Lerista edwardsae (assembly GCA_029204185.1). Taxonomy (NCBI): domain Eukaryota; kingdom Metazoa; phylum Chordata; class Lepidosauria; order Squamata; family Scincidae; genus Lerista; species Lerista edwardsae. Next base: position 9,691,211 of record JAJKFI010000035.1, on the reverse strand, counting down.
GTTCAGGATATGAAATATTGTCTGAACCCCATAGTAAAAAGCATTAAAGAATAACAGCATGGCTTAACACCAATAAAACAAAAAGACCAGATCATCTACCAGAAAAGAGCTTTAACGGTTTCCCTGGGGAGATCATTCTATATAACTGGTGCTGCCCCTGAAAAGGCTTCACCTCCTGCCCTAACATATCTTAACTATGCACAGAGCAGAGCCTCTTGCGATGCCCTGAGGAAATGGAAGGGTTTCAATAGGAGTAGGCTGGCACTTCCTAAGATATGCTAGCCCCAGGCTCTGCAGGGCTTTGCATATAACAGTGTAGGACTTTGGGCCTGAAAACAGATTGAATTAATGGGATGCAAGGGAGAAAGTGAACATCTATTTTTGTGCAGTCAGTATGCTCACACGGAGGTCTGCACAAGCTAGGGCCATGTATGTACATCAATGCCTGGGAATGCATCCCATGGTAATGGTAAGCACGGAGCATTGTTCAGCATTGTCAAGAAGGAAGCCGCAGCTGCTCACACAGGGACTCTGGGCACAGGAGACCATTTTTCAAGTGGTTGCTTCTAGTAGTATAGTGTACTTGTAAGTGCTCGGGAAGCGGACTGTATGTATCACCTTGTCTTTAGTCTCTCCACTTCCCTGCATTATTGGGCCAGATTCATGCATGTGTGTTCTGCCCCCTTTCCCTTGCTTCCTCTCTGCTTTCTTTCAAAATCTCCCTCATGGTTTGGGGAGGCAGTTTGTCCAAACCCTGCCCCATGCAATTTGGGATATTGCAATTTGGGATGAGTGGGGAAAGCGAAGAGAAAGCCCAGGATGCACTTGTAACATGGGCATGCACATTATTAAATGCTGGTTTGGCGGATAAAGTATATTACCCAGCCCAAAATCAACACAGAAAAGAAGTTTACTTACCGTCCAATCCGAATGCATGTCTACTCAGAAATAAGTCCCATTATAGTCAATGGGGCTTAGACTCAGGTAAGTGTGGATGGAATTGCAGCCTTAGTTGTTATAGGTACATTGTGGAAAGTTGCAGTGGTTACCTGAATGGACCTTCTTTGTTTCTATGTCAGATTCCTGAACTGAATATTGGAGTTGCTGGATTGGATCTTTCTTGGATTAAAGACCATGCCCATTCATTGGAGAAGGTCATCTTCCTTCATATTAATATTAGCAGGAAATAACTGAGCAGAGAAAATTACATGATACATTGACTTCTGTAATTGACTTCACATTTTGGACCCATCCTATCCAATTTTCCAGCACTGATGCATCCTCAATGCAACCCTGATGTAAGGGAATAAACATCCCCATACCTTGAGGAGGCCTCCATGATCCCTCCCACCGCAGGACGCAGCTTACACCTCATTGACATGGCTGCATTAGTGCTGGAAAGTGTGATAGGATCAGGCCCTCTGTCTACCACTCTAAGACCATTGGCAGTGTTTGATTTTATTCCTGCCAAATATTGGTGATTTATTCATAATGCATTTCCCCATCTGGCACCTAGGAAAGACAAATACTTTAATTTCTTTTTTCATTTCCGGCTGAGGCTTAGACTTGAATTGTGACAACATAAATGAAATGTCCATGATTTATCCACTCTCCTTATGCTATCTGTGAAGAGGGTCTTTTACTGTATATCATCCTTTTAGCCTTTAGATTATGTTCCTTGGATCCTATTAAACAGTTCTTTGATTTCTTTTTTACTAGGGATACTTAAACATCATTAAAATGTTGAGTGTGATTTTGTTATCAGTGCCAATAGCAATAACTCAGATATGTCAGCCTGGAACAGACTTGCTATGTAGTCAGTTGCTATGAACTGTCCTGAAATTCAAGTAATCTTAATTTTGTTTTGCGAAATGGGGTTGGTGTATGATATGAAACTAACAGCTTTTTTAAAAATCCCAAATTGTCTTTTTGTTTCATTTAGATCAGATCTGTATTTGAAGCTTTCTGAAAGCAGTGTTTTGGGGTAGATACAAGTGACCACTTCACCGCATACCTGTTAATGATTTGTGGTAAAATTCCCCTTGCAGCTTGTCCTGTAGATGTTCTGGCTTACCATGGGATTTTAGTGGTAAGATACTATGATATAGTGGTAAGGTACTATGATAAATAGTGATCTGTATTATCCACCTTTCTCTTGTCTAGAAATTAGAGTTTTTAAAAACGCTTTTAGAGAAAATGAATCCAAGCCCATTTTTCCTTCCATTATCTATCTATATATATAAAGAAGAGCATGTGTGTGTGTGTGTGTGTGTTCCACATAGGCTCTGCAACGCCTGGACCGATTCGCGCCAAACTCGGCACGCGGGTGCCTTGGCCCCCCCGAAACCATCGCTGCGCGGTTTTGGAACGGATTGCGCCCCCACGGGCGCAGGTACAAGTGAATTTGTGGTTCTCTATGGGTGGCTGTGGTCTGAGCCGCAGCATTCCGAGGCTCTGATGATGTCATGATGAGATGCAAAGTACATGCAAATGACATGCGGAATCTTCAGGCAGCAACTGAACTCTTTACAGTTGAAGACAAACAGCAGCAAATAGGTTTCCCGCAGGCAAACCGATACAGGGCCAGGGAAATGTGTTCTGTGGACATGTGGGCGGTCCCTGCTTGGCAGTTGACAGTTGGCACAAGGTCCTGTGGCTGTTGCTCTCACTCTGAAAGTTTACTTTCACTGTATAACGTAAGGCAATTGGGCAGGTGCAACCAAAGGCTACAAAGATGAAACAACAGCGTACACAGGAAACACCTGAGGGGGAAAAAAACGACTTGCAACGCTACGTCACAGAGCTGCTACATCTAGCGCCACAGAAACAGTACAGCAGCGTCACAAACGACTACAGGATATGAAACAGAGGGCTACTACATCTAGAGCAACAGAAACAGTACAGCAGCGTGGATGGGACAAATAAACACCCGGTCACCGCAGGGTAATTTTTAACAAAACAAAAACAAAAACACACCCGGGGTGGCCGAAAACCACTGGGGGGGGGGGTCAGGGATGGGACATATAAACACCTGGATGCAAATAGGTTTCCTGCAGGTAAACCTATACAAGGCCATCTGTATGCCGGTGAGTGGGGTGGGGGGGTCAGTGATGGGACATATAAACACCCGGGCGCAAATAGGTTTTCCGCAGGCAAACCGATACAGGGCCATCTGTATGCCTGGTGAGTGGGGTGGGGTGGGGTCAGTGATGGGACATATAAACACCCGGGCACACATGTGAGTGGGGGGTCAGGGATGGGACATATAAATGGGCCATCTGTATGCCTGGTGAGTGGGGGGGTCAGTGATGGGACATATAAACACCCAGGCGCAAATAGGTTTCCCGCAGAGAAACCTATACAGGGCCATCTGTATGCCTGGTGAGTGGGGGGGGGGTCAGGGATGAGACATATAAACACCCGGGCAGACATGTGAGTGGGGGGGTCAGGGATGGGACATATAAACACCCGGGTGCATATAGGTTTCCCGCAGGCAAACCGATACAGGGCCATCTGTATGCCTGGTGAGTGGGGGGGGGGGGTCGGGGATGGCACATATAAACACCCGGGCGAAGCCGGGTACATAAAAGCTAGTTGACAAATAAAAATAACCTATTGGCCTGGAAGCACATACAGCCCAATCCTATGTGGGCCTTAACAATGCTGGAACTAGTGATCTGCCAGCATAAGGTTCTTTATGGCTGTCGCAAAATACAGTTCACCCTTTGGAGCAGCTGGGCTGCTGTCGTAAGTGGTGAGGGGCAGCTGCAGCTTGCCAGTAGTCCCAGGACATCCCCTAGTGCTGGTACTTAAGTGGGGGCTGGGAGGGAGGAGAAAGGGGAGGAATTAGATGAATAGCAGCCTGAAAGTGAGCTGTATCGGCAGTTGCAGTGCTACCAATATTCTATCCCCTTTCCTTCCAGGCCCATGCAAATTTGCGCCAGCAGAATTGTGGGCCGAGGATTCTGAATGGATTCTGGCATCAGAAGTTTGCCACTGGGAAAGCGTATATATGTTCCCTTACCAGAGGAGGCACCTCTGGGATTGGCTGTACGCAGGATGCAGTGTGCGCTCTGGTGGCATGGCTGCATCAGCAGGGGAAGGAAAGGATACGATTGGAGCCTAATCCTTTTAAAATATACGGAAGTACATTTTATAATCTGTGGAATTTGTTCTGGAAACGAGTGCAGTGTGAAACTGTAGTAGAGATCATTGCAATTACTCTAATTGGCAGGAAACAGGAGCTGATTGGCCTATATTGCATTGCTCCCATTGCCTAGAATAACTGTCAATCACAGTGGGACAAATCTGAGTTTTAAGACAACTTGGTACCTAGAATATCTGCGTCTCAGTTACAGTGCCTCTTCAGTGTATTTTGGAGAGGCCTTTCTCTGCATTGCTCATGGCTGATTGATGGCTGTTCAGAGGAGGGACTTCCTTTGTTTGGATACCGTGTAGAACCCTCTACTCACTGATTCAGTAGTGTCCTGGGGTGGAGGAGGTGCCAAGTTTTGCAAAGAGTTTTACCTTGCTGTGTATACTGTTCCTCTCCCTTGTAACCAGTCCTTGCGGGGAAAGCAACATCTCCACGTTGCCTACTTCCTATGACTGAGGAGCGGAGAGGAGCGGTTTACACAGCAAGGTAAGGCTCCTTGCAAAACATAGTGCTCCACTCTCCTCTAGGGACTCTATTGCCCTGGTCTGATAAATTTCAAGGTAAAATACTTTTTTTTTTTTACACTGAGGGCCCAGTCCTATCCAACTTTCCAACGCTGATGCAGCTGTACCAATGGGGTGTGCGCTACATCTGTGGTGGGGGAGGCAGTTATGGAGTCTTCATCAAGGTAAGGAAATGTTTGTTCCCTTAGTTCTGGTCTACGTTATGGCTACGTTATGGACTAGGGGCGCAATCCTAATCAATTTTCCAGCACTGATATAGCTGTGCCAATGGGGCATGTGCTACATCCTGCAGTGGCATGGTAATCTTGGAGGCCTCCTCAAGGTAAGGGAATGTTTGTTCCCTTACCTTAGAGCTGCATTGCCCTTATTCTGATGCTGGAATGTTGGTTAGGATTGCGCCCCTAGTCTTACATCAATATTCCGACTACACTGGCTCTTCTGTTAAAAGATTCAGGGTCCAATTCTATTCAAATTGCGCCCAGAGATACCTAACAACCACCTCTAAATTTTACTAGATTGTAAAGCTCATGGTTTGGCCTTGAGCCAGTCACTATCTTTATGTTTAAACAATATACATCTCTTGATATGAGCTCCCTGGAGGAAGAGCAGGATATAAATGGGAAATTTGAGCATTGGAAAAGTGGCAAATATACGTATAAATAAAAGCTTCTAAAATGGAAGCTGTTCTAATTTTTCATAGTGATGCTGATTTAAAATCTTTTCCTCTGCTGCTATATTGAATGTATGGTTTTGGGTTGGCCTTGAATTGGTGATCATTTTTATTGTGATTTGTTATTGTTTTCCCTGCAGTCTTGAGGAATATATGATAAAAGGTGAAATATATTCAGAAAATATGAATATATGTTGTACATCTGACATCGTTCCTGTGATCCTGCAGCTAATTCTTCTCACAGACACACATTCACTCACAAGGGATTTCCAAGCATAAGCACTTTTGGAAACTCCTGGTGGGATTTGGAGGGGAAAAGAAGTGGGCAGCCAAAGGTTAAGCATTCTCTCCTCCTTTGCCTGTGAAAAGAGTGACAATGAAAAGAAACGTTTGCCATCCTCTCCATCTGTAAGGAGCCCCTCTGCAGACAGCAATAGCACCAGGGTGATCGCTGGAGGGCACAGGGGTTCACTCAAAGACATCTTGCCAAGAGCTTTCTTTAACCTGCTAGGATGTACACAGTTTGTGCAGGGCAATGGTAATAAGCACGCCATATTTACCCCTGCTAACTGGGCAAGAGGCACTTTTTCCAAGTGGTGTTCCTTTTATATTTAGTGGGGAGAGAGTAATTGTCCCTCTTCACCCCTGCACAGTGCCTTTTCTAGTGGCTGTTGCTGGGGGTGTTCTGCATTTTTTTTAGATCGTGAGACCTTTTGGGGCAGGGAGCCATTTAACTTTATTATTATTATTTGCCTGTAAACCGCTTTGTGAGCTTTGTGTTGAAAAGCGGTATATAAATACTGTTGGTTGGTTGGTTGGTTGGTTGGTTGGTTGATTGATTGATTGATTGATTGATTGATTGATTGATTGATTGATTGATATGGACTGAGTGTGCAACCTTGATTAGGTAGCGTTTCCATACAGAAAGCATTCCCTAAAGATAGACATGTTGAAAACTCCTGTTTTAAGAGATGGAGAGGTGAGACATCGTGAAATTTCACAATAAAATCGTCGATAACTACATGTCTCTACGTGAATTCAGCAAAATAGTCAATTTCTCCTTAAAATTCTGGATCTGAGAAATTTCTCTCCATTGTTCTGTAGATCAGTAAATGATGAATGAATGGCAGCTGAGTCACGATCACTTGTAAACATACAAAAACGCACTCTTTTCTCCTACGGCTCCCTGAGTTGCAAATGGGTATCTTAAAATCCTCTTTTATTAGACTCTAATACAAAAGGAAGTGCTTTAGATTAAAAGCTCTGTTTTTTCTGTGCTTTCAGAGGAAATTGGTAGTTCCTCAATTTTTCAAAATCCCAACAGGCTCTCAAATGCTATCTTAGCTGACAAGCTAGCTTCCTTCAGTGTTTCTTCAAAAGATGAGCTGACAGCTGAAACAGAAGACAATATAGACAGAGCCTCCTGTTTCTTTTCAACAGGATCTTTTCAACAGGATCCTGTTTCTTTTAAACAGGAAAAAAAAGGCATCTCTAGTGAAAAAAAAATCAGCATAATCTTTTAGAGGTGATGTATGGTGATATGGAGCCAGAGAACAATGTATAGTCATTTCCACTATTAATTGTGTTTTCTTAATGTGAAATACGTGTCACATGATTGATAAATAGGTGAATGCTTGTAAAATGTGAAAATTTGCATATATGTATTGGCTATTACATGATTACTAGTGTGTGGAGGAATGTTTATGCTAATAGAATCCCTGTGTCAACATCACATGACCCTCTGCCCAGGATTGAATGATGGGTAGCCCAATCCTATGCTGTGCTGGAACAAGCTGGCTGGTGGGCCTATGCTGTATCCAACGCAGCATTGGAATGCGCAGGAGCCTTCTAGGTGCAAGGACACATTTGTGCTCACGTTAGGGGAGTCTCCTGCTTCTCCAATGGCTTCCTCTGATCTGCGCCCGTGAAATTGTGAGGAAGCCATGCGGCTTGGGGACAAGGCCTTGGATGCGGCCTAACAGGTGCATCTCAGCCCTGCCTCCTCCCTGGGCTGGCACGCCTGCCAGCCTGCCCATCCCCCGCCTCCTCACCACCCTCCCTCCTCCCAGAACCGCCCCTGCGTCAGTCAAGCTCGGCTGGTGCACGGGCGGCTCCCCATCGGTGCTCTTAGGCCGACGTTACAAGTAGCGTCAGCCTGTCAGCGTCAGCTGTAGCGCTGACACAGTGTTGCCGGTTGGCGCCCCCCATGTTGGCGCTAATGACATAGCACTGATGCAACCACGTTGTGTTGGCACTACGTCATCTCTAGGATTGCTCCCTCAGGAACATCAGAAACTCCCTCCTGCCCCATCAAATTATCGCCAAAAATTTTCAAGGTGAAATGTCAAATTTATTGTACTATTTCATTAGTGAATATGAATCTAGTTAAATTGTGTGATCCTTGGTGCCAATTACTACACTTTTGTTTCTTCATAAGTACTTTGGCTATACAGGTTTTTACTTATCCATACTGCACATATTAAGTCCATCCCTCTTTATCCATACCAATATTTTCAATATAAGGTGGGGAGAAAAAGACCAAATCTTTCATGAATACAAGATCTACTTCCCATTTTACCCAATGAGTATACCTCCCCTCTGCTTTAAGCCAGAGACCAAGAAGCAGACAAGAAGGGATTCCAGGAGATTGCATCAAATTTTGGGTTTTCCCCCTGGTAGGATGGTGTCCAGATGGTATGCTCTTGTAGGCTTTAAGGAAATTACACTCCAGGACCCTCGGAGAGCTGAGCATGGTTAGGAAAGAGGTGCTCTCCTTTGTGTGAGATGCACTGCCTGATGGGTAGCACATTCCCACACATTCAAAGCACATGCACTACATGTTCCCTTTTACAGTGTTCTTTCATTTGTGCTGCATTTCTACAAATTATTGTGAATATGGGTCCTAAAAAACTGAAGAAGATAAAAAAAAACTCATGGTAAAATTGGAAAAGCAGGTGACTCACAAGAGAGTTGCTCATAGTTTGCAACTAAAGCTTGAGCTGCTAAACCTCATTATGTGATGCTGGAACTGATTTCCACTATCAACTTTAACACTTTATTGATGCTGTACAATGCTGCTAAATGTTATTTATTTTTTCTGTGTTTCATAATTATTTCTTTATGCCAGTGGTTCCCAAACTGTGAGGTACAGCTCGGCGGGGTGATGTGGCAAATCCCCAGGGGCGTCATGGGATGCTTGCTGCCCCTGGAGCCGCTAAGCAGTGGGAACACGAAGACCGCAAAGCAACCCAAAAAATGGTGATAAGAGCTCAGCAGGCAGACCTCCATGAGCAACATTTTTGGTCCTGAAAGGTTCCATCTGCCTGCCCTGAGCTGCTTACTGCCGATTTTTTGGTTGCTGTATAGTCTCACATCATTGTGTCATCACCATCACTTCCTAGTCCGGAACTCCGCTAATAAGCCCCAATAGTAGGCCACCAAGTTTAGTTCACATAATTCCCAGGCCTCAACCATCAGCTCCACCTCTTCTAGTTTAGTGTGCCCAGAACATGTGGCCTAGGATGAAGCCTATATGTGTTTTGGCATTGTTTGAAAGTGAAATTAACAGTGTGGAGTACAAGACTGGAGCACAGAAGAGAAGAGGGGAAAAACGTAAAATAAAAGGCTGGACAAATTAATTTCATCTGGGCTTTGTTTCAAAATCATCACACTGCAATGAGGGATGTATATTGAAAACCAGTCCTCGGATACAAGATAGTAATTGTGGGTTGCGTGAGGTTCTGCTGGTTTACCTCAACTTACTGTAGCACTTCATACTGCAGAATTTGTTTATTAATTTTAATGTGAACCACTTTGAGATCCCAGTGCTGGTTTGTAAGCTGGATATAAATTTTAGAATGAATAAATAAATACTGAGTTTACTGTAAATGTGTATAATGCAGTGGGTAAATCCTTGAAATACTTCACATCAATGGTTCTCAAATGTTTTAGCACCGGGTTCCAATTTTATAATGGCACTTGTGTTGGAATCCACCGAAAGTGATGTCACGGCCAGAAGTGACATCATTGTGACATAATCAAATGACACTCCTGGAATGCCAACTGGCATTTTTGGACCACAGCAATTGCAAAACCATGAGAATCCTTCACAAAAAGCAAGATTAGGACAAAATACCTTTAAAAATTTTGGTAAAATCACTGAACTAAAACCATTTTCTTAAAACCTCACTTGAAAATTCAAACTGCTGTTATAAAAGGAATATAGCAAGAGTAAGGTCTGCAGCTTCCAAGATGGCTGCTCCCAGCTTTGTTGACCTATTTGTCATCCGGTTGCAACCCACCAAGTGGATCCTAATCCACAGTTTGAGAAATGCTACATAATTGAAGGTGCGCTTTTGCTGAAGGACTAGGAAGCAAAAGCGTGAAAGAAGCTGTCACTGGGCAACTAAGCCGTAATGCCTTCATAGCACTTTTGGCTGGACTTTTTCAAATTCAGCATCTATCTTTTTGACAGCGCAAGGAGTGTCTTTCACATGAGGCCACTTTGTTAGCTGGAAACGCCAAGCAAATAATTCAAATTTGGCATGTCAGGAGTGTTGAGAGACTGCTTTGGGCCTCAAATGACTTTCTGCTTTTTTTGATTCCGTATGTGTGCACAGTTTCGTCCCAAGAACTGTCAGTCAACAATTGGACTACCCAAATCACTGTAGAAGATAAAAGCCATTACTTAAATGAATTAAATGTTAATGACCATATTGGAATGAGCAGTAATGGTTTCTTATAAGGAAAAGGCTTCCATATCCAAGCTTTGATTCAAATGCATGAAAAAAGAGAAGCGTACTGAGGGACTACCTCAATTCAAAACCGGAAATAAGAGACACCGTAATTAAAATGACTATGTTTTCCATCAGGAGGTAGCAAATAAGAACTTTGACTTACATTAAAGTAATGAGATAAAGGGGTTGTAGTTGAAAATACAAGAATAAAATTCTGTCTGACTTTGGAGCTAAGGCCAAACACAATGTAATAATTACCAGTTCTGATGGACCACTGTGTTTCCCAGGGAATCAATTCATACACGTGATTGACTGGTGGTTTGACCATCTTTTTATTGACAAAAACCACAAATTAGAATTTAAAGGTTAAACCACAGGAATTGCTAAAATGAACTGTATTCATTTTGTTTCTGTGAGTCACCCCAGGGCTACCTATGAAATCATCAGGTTACTTTTCTTCTGGAAATTGGAAAGGCCTAATATTAGTTTGGTGTCTGTCATCCGTTCTCTATCCATTAATAGTTCCATTCTGGCCTTGCCTTGTTTGCTGAATTTGAACCCTTCCCTTTTTACAGCTGTAAACAGGATCTTATTTGCAGCTCCTTTTGATCAATGCATCGTGCAAGCAGATGCTGAGCTTAACTGGATGCAGTTCTAAAACATAAGTGACGCAAAGTTCATTGCTGGTATGAATCAGCCAATCAGTGACCTCCCCTTTGAAACCTGTTAACACCAAGCAACGTTACAACTTGTGCAAATGGACTGCATATTCAAAGCATGTTAGAACATTGCATTTCTTTCAGTTTTGAGGAGTTTTAAAAAAAACATATGTACAGACACAGACTTGCTGCCCAATCCTCTTTCTCCATCCCACCCCACCAGTCCCACATAACTAGCATTGTGCTTGCGGAGGCTGTTGCTCAAGTCATGGAAGTGTGTGCCCTTATCTAGGATTTCCATTATCATGTTTGGGAGCCACTGCTCTAGGGTATTAAGGGCCCAACTTTCTGGCA
>JAJKFI010000035.1:9665446-9680102 GCA_029204185.1 Lerista edwardsae | reverse complement strand
GTGTGTGTGTGTGTGTGTGTGTGTGTGTGTGTGTGACATTTTGAAGAGCAAGAACACCATCTTAAACAACTAGTATTTTTAGAATCTGTGTAACATATAAATTGGTTTTGTTGTTTTCACATGCTGCTTTCTTATCCCACTTTTGAATAAGACATAGGAAGCCCCCAGGGAAAAAAGTCTGTGCAGAAAATGAGTCTTTGTATACATGCCTATTGATATGCACTGATATTTGGAGCCTTACAAAGGGCCTAAATGCTCTGGGGACCTACACGTTTCCTGCCATCCAGGACCTACTGTATTGTGTCGTCATGGTTGCTTCTTTATGCTGCCAGGTTAGTTTTGGGAGGAAGAGAGGTGTGTGGGTTTGCAAGAGTATTGGTGGTGGTGTGGGGCAACCAGGCCTAGTGGTGTTGCTGAGATTTGAAGTTTTAAATGGACCATGTTTAGAATCATAAAATTGGAAAGGACTTTGAAGGCCATCTAGTCCAGCTCCCTGCTTGAAGCAGAAAAAGTTCTCTCTAGAGCCACTCCAAAAGGCACCTAACAAACCTTTGCTTTGAAGACCTCTTCTGAGGGAGAACCCACCATTTCCACTGATCATATTCAACTGAAATAACTGTCCCCTGATACCCTATTAGATCTAGTAGTCCTACCTAAGAGGCAGCAGAGAACAAATATTTGCCTTCTTCCATGCAGCAGCCTTCCAGATATTTGAAGAGCACTATTGTGTCCCCTCAGTCTTCTGGTTAAACGTACTGAGATCCCTCAACCTTGTCTCATAGGACTTATTTTCCAGATCCCTGATCATCCTCATTGCCCTTCTCTGACCCTGCTCCAGTTAGCTGCATCCTTAAAGTGTGGGGCTCAGAACTGGATGCAGTACTCCTGATCAGCACTGAATAAAGTGGAACTACCACTTCTTGTGATGTGGGGGCTATAATTCTACGAATGCAACCTAAAAATCATATTAACCTTCCTTGAAGCTGCATCACACTGCTGGCTCATATTTGGCTTGTGATCCAGTTCAACATTAAGATATTTCTCATGTTGTTCTTCTATCACCCATTCTATATCTGTGCCTTTGATTTTTTTTATCTTTTAAGTTCAGAATTTTGCATTTGTCTCTTTTGAATTTCATGCCCAGTATTTTTTGCCCAGTCTTCCCTTCTATCAGGGTCTTCTTGAATGATTCTACTGTTTTCTGCGTTGTTAAGCTATTCCACCCAATTTAGTATCATCTGCGTATTTGAAAAGGATTCCCTTTATCAATAACTAGAAGAAGAGGTAAAGGTATAGAAGAGAACCAGGCCCAAGACTGAGTTTTTGGGTACTCCACTCAAAACAGAAACTCAGGGTTTCTGAAATTGGTGAGCACTTGTGTACAGTTGTCCAAACAATGTGAATCCATCTAATAGTTGCATCATCTAGCTCACATTTTGATAGGTTCTTGATCAAGTTGCCAAATGTTTTACTGAAATGAAGATAGTTTATATCCACAGCATTCCCACCATCCAGTAGATAAACTAGTATCTATTTTAGAGCGCAATCCTAAATTGAGTTAGGCCGGCATAAACTAAGCCAGCAACGTTTGGTCAGCACAAGGGCCAACATAAAGCATTTTTGGACTACTCTAGGAATTGGGGAGGATGGCTCACTTCTGTGTACTGGCTTCTCTGAATCCAAGAGTGGTCCAAACCTACTTTATAGTATCCCTTGTGCTGGCCAAACTTTGCTGGCTTAGCTTATGCCGGCCTAACTCAGTTTAGGATTGCTCCCCTAATCAAAAAACTTAATCAAAAAAAGAGGTGAGATTGAGGTATCCACTTGCTGCCTCAATTCACAAGAGTCCAGTTTAGCTTAATGATTCGAGTGTTATAATAGCATTATAGAGTATCATTTCTGATGGGCATGACGAAATCTGCCCATGAAAAATGAAAACACTCTTGGTCCAAAATTAGGGTTACCAGATACAAATGGAGACAGAGTTTAAAAAGCTGTACCTTCCAAAATTCACTCTTCTATACAGTGGTTAAAGGTATAGGCACTCTGTCCTCATTTGTATCTGGTAGCCCTATCGAAAATGAATATCCCAGCTGTATCATAAAAATAAATTAGCAATCTATAGGATTTTGCTGCTACCTGTGCTTCTAGTTTGTGTATTGTTGTTTCCTTTTTTTTTTTTTTTTTTGCTAACTTCTGCAAGGCCACCAGTATCACACATTTTTAAATCCCACTTAGTTTTCAATATGTTGGAAGGCACAGATGAATCTGTGTTCATTTGTCAAAGGTTTTTGTCCTATATAAACACTTCTTTTCTGTACCATCAAAATGCAATTTGCAGGAACATAATATTGTTTTCCATCTTTATTCCAAGTCTGAAGCAAAATTGAGACAATATCTTACATGCTTTAACGTGGTTATACTATAAACTAGAAATGAAATCTCTTGCTTGATAGATGTATTAGGCAATCTCAACTGCTACAAATGCGGAAAGATGAATTTACTTTGTTTTCTTTAACAATTCATGTTGTGCATGTACTAGGCTGTGAATGGCATTGAATTGATGCATTTTACCATTTTTCCTCTTGTGTACTTGAAGCTCTCCTACAACAGGTCTCTTCATACAATCATAGAATCATAGAGTTGGAAGGGACATAGCAGGTCATTTAGTCCAACCAAGAAGGTTTAATAGCAGGAGACAGCATCCCTTAACGCGCTAATGCTCGTGAGGTGAAGCCAGTGGGTGGGCTTAGCCGCCATGTTAGTTAACTCAAAACAATCCTCATTCCAAGCATTTCAGATTGCTTTGCTCGTACTGTTTAGGATTTAATAGTTTATTCCTTAAATAAATACTTACGAAAATAAAAACATGTGATCATGTAGACACATTATTGGTAACCTTATTATGATTTAGATGCAATTACAAGGTTAAATTCCTCATAATAATATTACTGAACATACTTGCTGTCTATTTAAACTCAGATTGCTCTATTTTGACAGACTTTATTGAAATCTACACAAGCAAAAATAAAACGGTCATGCCCCATAAAAAAAAATTCTGTTAAATGTTCAGAATTTCATAAATATTACAGTAGAAAATGAAAGGCGGAAAAATGAAGTGTGAACACGCAGGCATGATTAAAGAGGTTGATATTAACTTTTACACACGTGCAGGGAGATTTTCATTTGTGAATTCGCGGCAATCCTTCTTGGCGGCAATGATCTGACTGAGTCAACAAATATGGCCACAGGTGCCTGGATGTAGCTTCAAGAAAATAGCGTCATGCCGTCTCCTGCTGTTAAACCTTGAGTCCAACCCCCTGCCTGTAGCAGGAAATTCTCCTAGAGCTTCTCTAGCCAGGTGCCTGTCAAGTGAGGGAGAATCTACCACCTCCCTTGGCAATCTATTCCACTGTCGAACTGCCCTTATCGTCAAGAAATTCTTCCTGATGTATCTCCTCTCTTGCAGTTTGTACCCATTGGACCTAGTTCTGCTGTCAAAAGCAGATGAGAACAAATTTGTCCCTTCTTCCTTATGCCAGCCCTTCAGGTAAGAAGATCCTCATAGCGGTTAGCTGTTCTCCCTCAAATACTGGTTCCTGGCTGAGCACTTTCTACTGTGGGTGACTGTGCCATGACCTACCCATTCCCAGTAAACCATTCAGACCTCGTATGTGGCCTGTTCCTCTGCAGCTGCCTTGCATGCAATATATTTGGCCCCTTCATGGGAGAAGTCTGCCTATAGGAGCTTCAGAGGAGTGTGCTGTATAATGCACAGGAGGGTCTCATATTATTGGGCTTGACAGGGATGTCAAGTTACAGTGGAATGCTAATAAAGGACTCTTCTGTGTGGGTGGCATGGCTGAATTTGTGGGGTGGGGGAATTTAGATAGAATTGGTCTGTTTGGTCCTGTCTCAGGCCATCAAGCTTCCAATTCTACCTCCTAACATAAGCAGGATGCAATTATGGCCTTCCCTCACATGTGGCCCTTTCCTTGGGTTGATTTTATTTTTCATCTCTTCATCTACCTGGATATCTTATCTGCCAGCTTCAGCAACCACTTCATGCACCTGACAAAATGTGATCTAACCTATGAATGCTGCAACATCTGCAAATATTTGGCAAGCAGTCTGAAGTCTCTAGATAGGCCTGGCTAGCATAAACATGTTAGGAGGCTCAGAGCACAATCCTATGCATTTAATTGTCTACTCAGAAGTAGATGGGGCTTGCTCCCAGGAAAGTGTGTATAGGATTGCATCCTCAATCTCTGTTGTCAATAGATGAGTGTCTTCTTCAGCATACTGCAGTTTGGGCTTCCCAACTGTTGCCAGATGTAGTTCCCAGATCTGGTCCTGGTAGGCAAAAATACTCTCCCAGTCTGGTTTGGGTATGCCTGACAACACACCACTAACTGCCCCCCCCCACACTTGTTCAGTTTGGAGACCATGGTAAGCATCTGAGGAATAGGCTGAAATGCCACCATGAACATGTTAGCCTTGAAGAGGCTTTGTTCTTTTTGTGCCAATAAAGTACCACGGCTACCCTCTGGACTTAATTAGACTGGCTTTCATCCTTTATTTACTGCAAATGACTAAAATCAGAGAAAACCCCAATGAGCTAGATATGAATTTAAAAGCTCTTTGTATTTATATCAACCATAAAATGTTTTAAAACTTGCTATTATTTCAGGTGAAACCCTTACAAAATGCTTTCTAGTGCTTGAAATGCATTAACCAGAAGGGGAGAGGGAAGAATAGAGAAGAAGGAGGAGCCCTAGAATCCTCAGCTAAACCTTTAATGCACTTAATGCTTAAAGGAAAGCTTTTAAAGGAAATGTGGGCTCCCTACATAGTAGACTAGTTTCAGTAACTATAAATAAGATTGGAAAGGTTATGAGGTCTGCTGGTTATGTTTTAAAAGGAAAAAAAAACATGATCGTGGCATCTTTTCTTGTATTGACATGTTGAGTAGTGGGAGAGAGATCTGACTTTTCTTAAAACAAAATGGATGGTCCTGTTTCAAAGACATAAAAATAATGAGTATGACTTGTGTGTTTAGGGGAGGAGCTTGACTCATTTCCCAAATCTATATCAGTTGCACACACTTAAGATGACAGCTTTGAATGCGTACATGTACATTTATTTGAACGTAAGAACAGCCTTGCTGAATGATTTCTTTATTCCAGCATTGAATTTTTAATAGCAGGCAGCCCGATGCTCCAGGAAGCTTGCAAGCAGGGTTTGAGTACCCTTTCCTAATATATGTTCCAAACAACTAATAATCAGACATATTTCTGGTTTCTGATTATTTCTAATGAGATATACATTAGTGAACCTCATGGTCAGGTAGCATAACTCGTGGATAGGTTCGGACTGTAAATCTTTCCTTGCAAGATATTTCCCCTTCCCACTGTAGGTGTGTTTGTGCATATTCAGATACTTACAGGTTGATAGTCCCTTATCTGGACCTTAGGACGGCAAGGTATCCGGATTTTGGATTTTTCTGGATTTCAGAATGATTGCATAAATGAGAAATGCTTCCTTATCTGGACTTTTAGGTTATCTGGATTGAAATTTAGGTTGCTAGGCAGGACGCTGAAGGCCAGGACCCCCCAAAGTGGAGTTCTCAGAAGTGCTACCCGTTCCACGTGCAGGGCCAGGTAGGCAGGCGGAGATTAGAAGTCTCAATGCATGGATGAGACAGTGGTGTCGGGAGGAGGGGTTTAGATTCGTTAGGCACTGGGGGACATTCTGGGACAAGCCAGGCCTGTACAAGAGGGACGGGCTTCACTTGAACCAAAATGGAACCAGGCTGCTGGCACTTAATATTAAAAAGGTGGCAGCTTTTAAACTGATCCCTGGGGGAAAGCCGACAGGAGCCGAGTGGCGTCCGGTTCGGAACTCCTCATCCCTACGGGAAGAGGAGGGTGGAGCAGTACCAAAGAGTAATGGAGGAGTAGAAAATAGAACTTCAAACCTGAGTGTAAGTGACAATTTGTCCAGTAAAAAGAGAGGAGGGGAAAAGAGATCAAAAAACAGTCCCGCCTTAGAGAACCCCGTATATAGGTGTTATTATGCAAATGCCCGAAGTCTCCGAGCAAAGATGGGGGAACTGGAATTTTTGGTGGCTAGGGAAAACATTGATATAGTAGGCATAACGGAAACCTGGTGGAATGCAGAGAACCAGTGGGATACGGCAATCCCAGGCTATAAACTCTATAGGAGGGACAGGGAAGGGCATGTTGGCGGAGGGGTGGCCATCTATGTCAAAGAAGGAATAGAATCCAGCAGAGTAGAAACTGAAGGTGGGCCGGACTCCACCATGGAGTCATTGTGGGTTAAACTACCAGGCCGTAAGAGCAATGTAATAGTGGGGGTGTGCTATGTCCTCCCGATCAAAAACTTGAAGGTGACCTTGAAATGAGGAAACAAATCAGGGCAGTGACCAAGAGAGACAGGATTGTAATTACAATCATGGGGGACTTCAATTATCCTCATATTGATTGGGTCAACTGCTGCTCTGGTCAAGAAAGAGAGACCGGATTCCTTGACGTGCTAAATGACTGTGCCTTAGAGCAGCCAGTCATGGAGCCGACGAGAGGACAAGCGACTCTGGATTTAATATTGTGTGGTACTCGGGACCTAGTTAGGGATGTAAGTGTTACTGAGCCATTGGGGAACAGTGACCATGCTGCAATTGGTTTTGCCATGCATGTCCAGGAAAGAGTGCAGAGCAAATCCGACACAAGAACCCTTGACTTTCGAAGGGCAGATTTCCCTCAGATGAGGAGACTAGTTAGACAGAAATTGAAAGGGAAGGTAAAAAGAGTCCAATCCCTCCAGGCTGTGTGGAGGCTGTTTAAAATAACAGTAGTAGAGGCCCAGTGGAAGTGTATACCGCAAAGAAAGAAGGGTTCGACAAGGTCCAGGAGGGTGCCTGCATGGCTGACAAACACAGTTAGAGAAGCTGTAAAGAGCAAGGAAGCTTCTTTCCGTAAATGGAAGTCTTGCCCCAGTGAGGAGAATAAAAAAGAACATAAACTCTGGCAAAAGACAAGTAAGAAGGTGATACGGGAGGCCAAGAAAGCGTTTGAGGGACGCATGGCTAGCAACATAAAGGGGAATAATAAAAGCTTCTTCAAATATGTTAGAAGCAGGAAACCTGCCAGAGAGGCGATTGGCCCTCTGGATGGTGAGGGAGGGAAAAAGGAGATAAAAGGGGACTTGGAGATAGCAGAGAAATTAAATGAATTCTTTGCGTCCGTCTTCACAGCAGAAGAACTTGGGCAGATACCACAGCCCAAACAGCCCTTCCTAACTAAGGAATTAAAGCAGATAATGGTTAACAAGGAAGATGTTTTAGATCAAATTGATAAACTACGTATAAATAAGTCACCAGGCCCAGATGGTATACACCCAAGAGTTATTAAGGAACTAAAGAACGAAGTTGCTGACCTCTTAACTAGAGTATGCAACTTGTCCCTTCAAACGGCCACGGTGCCAGAGGATTGGAGGATAGCCAATGTCACGCCAATCTTTAAAAAAGGGAGAAGGGGGGACCCTGGAAACTACAGGCCAGTCAGCCTAACGTCTGTTCCGGGTAAGATGGTGGAAAGCCTCATCAAAGATAAAATCCTAAAACACGTAGAGGAGCAAGTACTGCTAAAGGAAAGTCAGCATGGCTTCTGTAAGGGTAAGTCTTGCCTCACGAAGTTTTTGGAATTCTTTGAAAAGGTCAACAGGCACGTGGATGTGGGTGAATCTGTGGATATCATATACCTGGATTTTCAGAAGGCGTTTGACACAGTCCCCCATCAAAGGCTGCTGAAGAAACTTCATAGTCAGGGAATAAGCAGGCAGGTCCTCTTATGGATCCAGAATTGGTTGAGGGCCAGGAAACAGAGAGTGGGGGTCAATGGGTAATTTTCACAATGGAGAGAGGTGAAAAGTGGAGTGCCCCAGGGATCTGTCTTGGGGCCCATGCTTTTCAATTTATTCATAAATGACCTGGAGACAGGGATAAGCAGCGAGGTGGCCAAATTTGCAGATGACACAAAACTTTTCCGGGTGGTAAAAACCAGAAAGGATTGTGAAGAGCTCCAGAAGGATCTCTCCCAGTTGGGGGAATGGGCAGCCAAATGGCAGATGTGTTTCAACATAGACAAATGTAAAGTGATGCACGTTGGGGCAAAAAACCAAAACTTCACCTATAGGCTTATGGGTTCTGAGCTGTCTATGACCGCTCAGGAGAGAGATCTTGGGGTGTTGGTGGACAATTCAATGAAGGTATCGACCCAGTGTGCGTCAGCAATTAAGAAGGCCAATTCCATGCTTGGGGTAATTAAAAAAGGGGTTGAGAAAAAACCGCCAATATTATCATGCCATTGTACAAATCGATGGTAAGGCCACACCTGGAATATTGTGTCCAGTTCTGGTCGCCGCATCTTAAAAAGGACATAGTGGAGTTGGAAAAGGTGCAGAAGAGAGCGACAAAAATGATTACGGGGCTGGGGCACCTCCCTTATGAAGAAAGACTGCAGCGTTTGGGGCTCTTCAGTCTAGAAAAAAGGCGCCTGAGGGGGGACATGATTGAGACATACAAAATTATGCATGGAAGGGATAGAGTCGATAAAGGGATGTTCTTTTCCCTCTCTCAAAACACCAGAACCAGGGGGCATCTGCTAAAACTGAGGGTTGGGAGAGTTAAAACAGATAAAAGGAAGTACTTTTTTACCCAGCGGGTAGTTAATCTGTGGAACTCTTTGCCACAGGAGGTGGTGATGGCATCTGGTCTTGATGCCTTTAAGAGGGGATTGGACAGATTTCTGGAAGAAAAGTCCATTGTGGGCTATAAGCAATGATGGGTTGTAACCAGTGGTGTCATTCTATAATGAAGTGCCGGAACGGTGGGCGGGACTTACCGCGTGATTGGCTGCGCGGTTCTGACGCGTCGCCACCGTTCCGAGCCCCGCGCGGGCACCCCTGGCTTCGGAGGGGGTGCCCGCTTGCCTGGGTGGCGCGCTGCGTGCTGCGGAGAGCCGCGGAGGGGCGCGCCACCCAGAAGAAGCCCTCCGCGGCGGAACAGCAGGCGGCGATGCGTCGCGGGGCCCCTGTCAATCAAGGGGTAAGTCCCGCCTGCGTTCCGGCACTTCATTATAGAATGACACCACTGGTTGTAACCTCCTTACATTAGTAGTAGGCTACTTCAGAGTACTGGGTGCAAGGGAGTGGCAACAGGATGCAAGCATCTTGTTGTCTCATGCCTCCCTGGGGCACCTGGTGGGCCACTGTGAGATACAGGAAGCTGGACTAGATGGGCCTTTGGCCTGATCCAGCAGGGCTCTTCTTATGTTCTTATGTTCTTATGACTTATCTGGACCCTTATCTGGATTGCTTAGGGCGGCAAGGTATCTGGATTTTGGATTTTTCTGGATTTCTGAATGATTGCATAAATGAGAAATGCTTCCTCTTGCTCTTTTCCCTGTTATCCGTTTGGGTGTCTGCTGGCCTCTTTGTAATTTTTAAACAATGTCTGTATAGACACATACCACAGAGCAGAGAATAGAACTTTTGCAGCTTGTATGTGGGAATGAGCACAAGACCTTTCTGTTCAAAGTAATGAGCACAAGACCTTGCTGTTTAAAAAAAGTAAAAGTAAAAAAGTAAAAAAAAAAAGTCTTGGACAAAGATGTCTGGATTTTGGAATTGTCTGTATTTCAGATGTACGATCATCTACCTGTGTAACATATCTTGATGCATCTGATATAGGTGGACGTGCTGTGAAAGCAGATGCCACAAGACCTCTTGTTTCAACAGACTGACTACTAACATGGATAATTATAGTTGGATTCTTCATCTGCCTTCCCCCGTCTTTCTGTTTAACCAGGATTAACTATTCTGGTTTGGTGCATCTCTGCAAAATCTCAGGCCAGAGTTTGTGCTCTTTTATCTGGAGAAGTTAGAATTTGAACCTTAGGGCCATCTTTAGGCAGTCTCTGTGCTCTGCCATTTGAGCTATGGTGCTTCCTACCTGTCTTCTCAGGCATCTTTGAAATCCGGAGCATTTTCTATATGAGATGGTGAGTCAGACCAATGTCTTAAAATCCTCCAGAATCTTCGCACAGTGAGGATGGTGGCATTTATTTTCCAGTCTGGGAAGAACCAAAAACTGTTTGTTCAGATTAGGGAGACATCTGTCAGATTTCTTTCCATCTATGCAAGCTGGGCTTCTGCTTGCAAGACTTGGGCGTGATGACTATATCAAATCAGATCTTGCATTTTTTTAATTATTTGCGCAGCGTTGGCTGCGGTTTTTTTCTCCCCCTTCTTCCAAAATGCTGTGGGTAGATTACTGACCAGTGCTGGTTATTAGGAGAATGCGACTGTTCATATGCAAAGCATGTGTTCTGCCACTGAGTTGTGGCCTCCTGCATTCAGTACAGGCATACCCCAGTATCGGCTGGGTTCTGTTCTGTCCCGCCCTGAAACTGTGGATGCTGGGGACATCTTTTTAAAGTGGTCTCCGAAGTGGTCTCTGCAAAATCCCAGGCCAGAGTTTGTGCTCCTTTATCTGGAGAAGTTAGAATTTGAACCTTAGGGACCACTTCGGCGGGAAGGTAACGGCGTTCCGTGCGCCTTGGCATATAGTCATGCCGGCCACATGACCACGGAAGCTTGTCCTTGGACAAACGCTGGCTCTACAGGCTTAGAAATGGAGATGAGCACCACCCCCTACAGTTGGTCACGACTAGACCATTTGGTCGTGGGGAAACCTTTATCTTTTATCTTTTTAATAGGCGTCCCAGTATCCGTGGATACCATGGTATGTGTGGATAACTAAAACCGTGGATACTGAATTAGTGGATATCGGGGCATGCCTGTGTGTAGTATCACAAACCCATAACCCTTTGTACTTCATAAAGAATAGTAACAGGTGAGAGGAGAATTGACTCTCACCAAATTCCACAGGTATCATTATATGACTTAATTCCAAATTCCACAGGTATCATTATTTGACTTAAGGCAATAGCTCTCTCTAATTTTTTAAAACAAATCTTTAGCAAGTGTGCCACAAGTGAAGTATGATAGTCCATGCTATTGTTCACATCAGACCCAATGCTGTAGCATGGCTGTGCTTTTACACTGTTGAGCTACGGAGTACGTAGCAGTGCTGAGCTGGAGATGCGAGGCCTGAAGGCCTGATTCTATGCAATAGTATAGTACTAATGCCTCCTGCCCGTGTTGTAAGCTTTGCTTACAAGGGAGCTACTGGAGGGTGGGTGGGGGAAAATGCTGACTCTTTTGGAAAGTGTAACATCTATAATAGCTCAAGCGTTTGTACATAGTATTACATTGTAAGGGTCTATTTTAGTACCTATGCACTTTGTCAGGCTTACTGGAAGCCACTATAATTGCAGTGTGTGAGGGGAAGCTTTGCAGATTAAAGAGATGTGTATATAGACATAAACGTCGGTGGATGAAATCTTGAGGTTCCATCAATATTCATTATAATTGAAACCTTTCGGTTTCTGTGCTAATTTCTGAATGAGAGCTATGACTGTGTGTGTGGAAATACAGCATATATTTTCATGTATTTTACACACACACACACACACACCAAAAAAAAGTATACCTCAGAGGATAATGCATTAAATTAACAGGGTTGTCTCAAAATATTTCAAATCGGCTTTTTTTAATTTAATGACCCAAATATGTTTGGCGTTATTCTGAATTTACAGAATGTGGTCCCTTGTGTAAAATCTGGCAATTGAGGCAAGATCCAGTTTCCTTATCAGTTCTTAAACCAAGTTTTTAGTCCTTTGGATTTTAAAGAAATGCTTAAAAAATACAGGCATCTTTACTCTTTGGATGGAGCTTTTGTACTCAGTCTGACATATGCCCTTGTGGTTTTTGTGCCATGACATGATACTTATTTTATATATATAGCAAGTTATTAGGTTTTGTCACTTTCTCTCACCGAAGAATTTCTGCAGAAATTTACTAAGGCTTAATCCATAGATGTAGCAGAATAAGGTGATAATTAGATGAAAGAGTCCAGTAGTGGCAGAATGGATCTTATTATTTCAGACAATGGCTGATGGATCACATTTTTTAATGCCCTTCATTAAAAATCCTCAAGAAGCTAACTTGTATTGCAGGGAGACAGCTAGAATAGAATCTTGATATTCCAGTGTTTCAACTGCAGAAAGTTTGGTTCATGGGAAAATAATAGAAAATGGTATACTCTGTTTACACTAAGATCCTACCTCCCCATTCTTTTGCGCATGTAAACCATGCTTAAGGAGCAGAACATAGAGTGGAGTTGTGGAAATGGTCCACAGTGGCTCCAGTTGAGTTACGTGGAGCAGACAGTAAACATCATCACTGTTGTAGAGGTAGACAATCTGCTCTGTCCTTTTATTTGGAATCTGGGGTGAACAACACTATGTTTAGGTCCATCACAGCAGTGTCCTTATGAATGACTTACTGGGAAATTAGGACCAGTACACATAGATATATGCTATATATTTCTCATCACTTGGCTTGCCCATACCTGATGACTCTCAGCTGAGCGTATGAACTGACTCAATTGAATAAAGTTTGTGTACACAAATTGATACTAGGTGAGCTGAAAGTTCTATCTGGTGTGATTAAGCTGTTATGGTTCATTAACACACAAGTGGACACTTGATACTACCTAGGCCATGAATGATGGACATGTGCATGTCAAATGGCCTTTGGATGATACAGTCAACCAACCAGGGGAGTTTCACTGGTTGCCATAAATTATTTTATACATGAAAGACATCTTCTTTCCCCTGGCCTTTTTGTGGGGCCCTGCTCTCCATTCCTTTCATAAGAGTACATGCTCCTTTTTATAGCCTCACTTTTCTCCTCTGGTTTGGTGATAGCATTATGCTCCTTAGCCATGATTGAAGGCATGGGCCTCTGAATTCTTCCACTTTAACCCAAGCTGTATTCATTCCCATTGTTTTTTCCCCAAAGTTTTAATTCCTTAAAAATCTGCATTAATAGTTTTGTAACACCTGCTGAGTAAACCCTGATTTGATTTAGGGCAGCATTTCTCAACCAGTGGCTCTCATACCATTGGTGGTATTTGAGGTGGTGCCTGGTGGGACCCCAAGATTCCCACCACCTGACAGACAGATCAGCAATGCAACACAACAAGCAGCAGTAGGGCGGCTCAGCTTGGTGGGCAGAGCTCCAGCATGCACTTTTAGCATACTTGATAAAGCCCTCCCATCTACCCTGAGCTTCTTATTGGTGCTTGTTGCTTTCTGTCTGGCTTCCCAATCCAGATGACATCATATTGCTTGCTGTGCAAGCCCAACAAAAGTAACTTTTCTGAAGGTGTATCCTCCACTTACCTTAAGTGGCACACCTATCCATCACAAGGAGGAAAGAGACTGTTCAGTATTCATCGTCCTTACGAGCTATTCCTCATTCTATAGATGCTGCCTCCCGCTTTTGAAAAATCAATATCCATAATCCATGGCAAAAGTAATTCTGCTCATAATAATCCACAAGTGAAATAAAAAAGGACAAGTGTCTCATTATTAATACTGTTGCCAGCTTCTGACAGTTCTGGGGATAAGTTAATTAGACCATTTGTGGCAGTCCTTTCCAGCTCTTGTACTTCCTGACCTAAACTGACTGGGAGTATTTATGTGCAGCAAGTATCTAGATATGGGTCTATAAATGAATAAACCATCTGGAGATGGGCTGAATGGTTTTTGTAATTGGCTTCTTCTGACTTTAAAATTGCTTGGCATGATTGAAGTCTTCCATCTCCCACTGAACTCAATGGCAAAATCCCCCGCTGCCTTGAAAGGGAAACTGAATTATGAATCCCTGAGGAAATATTGAGCTGGTTCACAAATGTATGTATGTCTCTTGGTCTCTCCGTGTTTGATTTTTCAAGCACAGGATGACTGGCAGCATATGTGTCAATGGGCTCAGTGGAAAAAGCATGTGTCTCAGTCAATGTAGAAGCAGGATCCATGAAAGTTCATTCGCAGACATTCAAGTTGTTTTATCAGGAGGTCAAGAATAAATGGCTTTTCACTCCTCTTAGGAAAAGTGACATTGGCCAACAATGAGACCCAAAATTGATTCTGTTGTTTGTGGCAGAGATCCTGCCATAATCCATAAGCCTAGGCATCTTGGCTGCAAGGCCATCTCACTCACAAGAAAATAGAGCTAATTTTATGAAAGAGAATGTCTTATCTTGGAGATATGACATTTTATAGAGATAAATATTGTTGCTTCTTATGATGGCGGTTTTCGAATGTTTTGTGTTTTTGCTGATATGGCAGAAAGCTTAAGGAACAATCCCTTTGTCAACACTTGCTGATGGCTACATTCAAGTGATGAATATGCATGTGTGGACCAGACTATAAACCTAGCTTGGCCCTAATCTGAGACAACCACAACACAGGTGGGGGAGGAAGCTGATCCGTAGCCCCAGCTGTTTTGAAAGGGTTTAGGATTGTTCCATGTTGGTTTACAGTGGCTTGCCTTAGTTATTTGGCTAGAGCAGTCCTGGCTCTAGCACTATCCAAGCCACCTTCACAAAATACTGGCTGATGATACATACATACATACATACATACATACATACATACATACATACATA
>JAJKFI010000035.1:9642436-9665436 GCA_029204185.1 Lerista edwardsae | reverse complement strand
ATACATACATACATACATACATACATACATACATACATACATACATACATACATACATACATACATGTCCTGCTGCTGCTGCTGCTGCTGCCTCCTCCTCAAAAATGAGAAAAAAAAATATTGTGTGCATCTTAGTGTCTGTCCACCCACCCAGCCGCTGTGTATCACATGCTTCTATATGTCATTTACAATGGCCATAAAGTAAACCCTGCCACCAGAATGCTAATTCTGGGGGCGTGGTGGTGGTGGGGTAGAATTGTGCTCTTAATAATAGGGTTACCAGATACAAACTGGGACAGAGTGCTTATACCTTTAACCATTGTATAAAAGAGGGAATTTGGGCAGGGGCAGCTCAACATGGAAGGTTGCACCTGCTAAATTCCCTCTCCTATACCATGGTTAAAGGTATACGCACTCCATCTCCGTTTGGATTTGGCAATCCTACTTATTAACTCTAGATGAACTTGTGATCCCCCAAGGCAAACACAGGCTTGCAGCCTACTCCGAACTTCACAAAGCACTCATTTTTCTTTCCTGCACAAAATTGCCAAAACAGAGGAGTTGCCTGGAAACTCAGGTCATAATCCATGGCTGGGGGGTTGTGTTTGGCTTGTTGGGTCATCATAGGTTGGATTGCTATGGACACTCTATGCATAAGAAACAAACTATACTTCTTTGTAGAAAAGTATAGGGTTTTTTTTGTGTTTTCTTGTTTATTGATTGAAGCTGGGGAGAGGAGGTAGCTGCATGATGCCTCTCTAGAAACCACTGGCTTTGGGGCAAAAAACACAAAGCATTAAAAGGTTAAATTTTCCACTGAGGATTTATGTTTGCTGGCTGTTGTGTAGGATGAAGGTGACCCTATATCCCTCTCACTGCACATAAGCGCCCCAGAATTTAAAAAAAGGGCATTGAAACTTTCCTAACAATAGTCAAGGGAGTGCTAAGCCTAGAAACTCAAGACTATACTATTATTTTTCCTTTTCTTCCCCCCCCTCTCCTTGAAAGCAATCTCCTGGACACAATTATTTAGGAAACTTTCTTACACTACCAGCCCTTACTGTGGAATTGAATAGCATTTCTCAGTCTTCATTTGTCTTCTTATGTTGCTTTTCAGTGTCAACACAGTGCCTGACCTTTTCTTACCGGAGATACCTGTCAAGAGTTTTGTCTCTGGACAGCCTTGTGTGGTGATACCACAAAGATGATCCATCCATTGCTGAAATGTGCACAGAATACAGAGAGCAGAGCTGTTTCAGATCTGGAGCACTGATTTTTTTTTCTAGTTTTAAACAAGTAATGGCTGCTTTCTGTCACACTTAACAAGTCTGCCTTTTATCTTTTAACTAACGATTGTCAGTTCAAAAGGTTACAGTGCATTCAGTGTGTACACAAATGTGCTGCACTGCCCATTATGATGTTCCCTTTTACTGTATAAACTGGCCCTTACAGCCATCATTGTAAAATGCACTTGATTAATATAGTTCGTTTGGAATATGTATTGTCTTCAGGTGTTTCCTGACTTTATCCACAGTTGCATTTCATTTGGTACTTAGGATGACAGTCCAATCCTATCCTTTTCCCTGCCATTGTATGCAGCCACACCAAAACAGGCTGCACGGCATGCTATGGGAATGCATTGGAAGGCTTGGGAAAGGTAAGGGCAAATTTTTGCTCTTACCCCTCCGTAAGCCACTAGATCGTTGGCGGGTCTTTTTGGACCTCCACCAGCTCTATAGCTGGTGCAAGCCTGTAGATATAAAGAGAGTGTGTCAGGAGGCTCCAGGGGGAGTAGCATCCTGTGCAAGTTGCTTCGTGCCAGGGGACACCCCCCCCCACTGCCTCGGACATGCCCCCGTCACTGCCTGTTAGCAGGGATTGGGAGAGACGTTCACTAGCGCAAAACTAAGGACAGAATGGGGTGGTGGGGCTGCAGGAAAGGGGGATAGGATCCCTAGTGGGCCTAGTGAGTCCAAGTGGTCACAGGGGCCAGGGTGGCAGCTGAGCTGCCGCCACCACCCACTTACTGAAGCCACTGCCACTGCCTGCCGTCCGAGGCCCTCTCGAGGGCCAGGCAGGATGCGCATGGCATCCATGGGCCATTTGGAGGCTTACATCAGCCTCCGGAAACACTTTTAGCATAACTTCCAGTTTTCATTGAAAACCAGAAGAAATGCTTGAAATGTTTCCAGAAGCCTCCAAATGGCCGGTGGAGTAACCTTGAGTTGCACAAGGCTCCAAGTGAGTTGGGAGGCAGGGAGGGAGGGAGGGTGGTGGTGGGCGGAAACCAGAGCAGGGACGGCAGCTGCGGTCCTGGCCCAGGGCAGTGTACGGGCCAGGATTGCAACTGGATTGAGGAACAAATTCGCTCCCTATAGGATACTCTTGAGAGAAAAACTGGCAATGATCCCGTGTTTGCGCACGCACACACTTTCAGGTAGTCCTCCAAACCATAGTTTATTCATCAGGGTATCAAATCAGGTTCAAATTTCTGATCTGAAATGCAAAGGTGTAGTTTGCTGCAAGCCAGTTAGAAACTTCTCATTTCTTCCCCCAGAGTACAAAGAAAGGGAGTACAGGAGCCCAAGGTTTTCACCTGCTCATTCTCAGAACCATGGCTTCTCATTATCAATGAGTTGGGCCAAATTGTCCTTGTCCTTGCAGGTGAAACTGTACCTGTTTTTCAAGCACATGCTTAATAACATTTAATAGGGCACCAGAGGCAGATTGTGTAACTTTGATATTCTGAATCTGGCTTGTCTGTTATCCTTGCCGCAGGGGGCTTACAAGTCTCTGATCATCTCAGTGCACATGTTACTGTGGTCTTTGGCATGTTTTCATCTCCTTAAGAGACAGAAATTAAATAAGCAAGGCAACAATTTTCCTTGTTCATTCCACTGAAATGTTCATTCCACTAAAATTAGCAATATTCATATATGGCGTGGCTGGATACAGTTCATCAGCACTGATGCTGCAGAGCTATATATAGACAGAGGCTGTTTACGTAGACTGATTCTGTTTGTACCAGTCATTGTGAGCTTAGAGAGGAGGCAGGGAGAGTGATTTTTATCCCTGAATCCAATAGATTTTTGCTCTCTAATATCTCTAAATTGCTAACATGAGGAAACCTGTGAGAGCACATTCAGTTCTTTAAATGGAGGTCTGGTTTTTTTTCCTAATTTGCCAATTTTAGTTTGATGTTTCCTTCAAATGAACGAAACATTGTAGAAGCTGTAATTTATAGATCAACACTGAATCCATCAAAAGGATGACAAACAATTAGGGCTGAACCAGGCTGTGGTCCTCTTGTGTGCTCTAGGAAATGGAAACGCAGGAATAGTTTTCTTTCCAGGTTTGTTTGCCTCCTAGTGGATGGCTGTTGATTGGCAAGTGGAATCTACCATCTATTGTGCACTACTTGCCAAAGTCCAGATCAGGGGGTTGCCCAAGACGATCTGCTTCCTGAACCCACCTCCAAATTCTGTATACCCCACAACCCCACCAGTACACAATATTTGTACTGTGGCATCCCACCCCACCAGCAACCTGAGGTGGGAAGTTCAACCTTCCCTATGGCTGATCCAAATACCTGTTCTGTTGCTGAAGCACACAACAATACAAAGCACAATGCTAAACTGGAATTAGGCCGGCATAAGCTAAGTCAGCAAAGTTTGGCCAGCACAAGGGCCACCATAAAGCGTGTTTGGACCAGAGTCATGGAGGATGGCACAGGTCTATGCGTTGCCCTCTCTGACTCAGAGAGTGGTCCAAACATATTTTGCGGTATCCCTTGTGCTGGCCAAACTTTGTTGACTTAGTTTATGCCGGCCTAACTCAGTTTTGGATTGCGCCCACACTATCTGTTATTTAGCCCCCTGGTTGTCTGTGTTCTATACATGAGCCTTGCTTTTTCTCTTTTGATTCTGCATAGCTTTCAAAGTTTGCCTTCCAAACTTAAAAGGCAGTTTATTTTTCTGCAAGCGTGTTCCCCACCATGCATATAAAGGCATGTCCCAAGCGCCCATTTCCCTCATCATGCACAACATCATGCCAGAAAGTAGCTGTTGGCTGTTTTAAAGTGAGAAGCATACCTTTGAAACTGTTTCTATGTGATAGTGATAGCTAGTACAGAATTGGATTCCTAAACAGTTTTGCTTGGATTTCCTTGGAAAAAACTATCTTAGGCTCAGATTTAGGGGTATGCTGAAGAACACACAGGTACTTCTAATATGGGATAGGGGTATTGGCTGTGCACTCTACAATAAACACTCAAGGCAGGTATATATTGATGACAGGGACCACTTTATTACAGTAAGATACAGAGGAGGGAAGGCTGGAGACCAGCAGCAGTTAAGCTAAAGCAGAGAATGGGCACAGGCAGCTGGCTGAAGGACGTCATACCAGTCCAACCCCAGGCGGGTGACATATCCTGACTCAAAGCCATGCCCCTGGCAAGAGAATGCAACCTCTCATGGTCAGCCCCTGCAGGGGTAGAGGCAACCAGTGCTGTAGACCTGCCCCAGCCAGAGAGCATTTAAGGCGGGCCACAGCTTCAGACCAGGGACTACCTTACTCCAGAGGGCAACTGAGGAGGGGGAGATGGGTTAGCCTCTGCCTTAGCTGACCTCCAGATGCACACTGAAAGCCCAACTTCAAGCCTTTGTGCCTGCACCAACCTGCAGAGAAAGTAACTGAGTTCATTAGTCAGAAAGGAAAAGCCCAACCCCCAACCACAGCCTGGGGTACACAAAAAAAACTATCTGCCAAGAACTAATCAGGGAAACAGAAAAATTCCTACCCGGTCCCAAATGGTGACCAGCAAGGTCCAGGGTGCAGAAATGGGAGGGTGGGTGGGGATCAACATCCTGCAGGGTTCAACGCCACCTGCAGAATGGCCATTGGAGAAGGAGCTCTGTACCAGCTAAGCCACAAGTGCTGCCCCCAATCCTCCAAATAGAAAGGCTGCTACCTCACGTGGTGGGAGAGACCAGCCAAACTTTGAACCCCCTGCCAAGGGGATGGAGTATTCAGGATACACAAATAAAAGAAAACTGTTTTGGAGCCCATTTGGTTTCAGTGCTCCTATTGTTACTAAATTTTGTCTCTGCCCTGTCTTGTTTCATGTCCCAATTAGTTTTCATTGTTTTTCACTTTTTCAGAGTGATGCAGCCTTGTAGGCAGTTAGAGGAGCTGCAGCACACCGCCGCCTGCTGCCATATTTAATGCCTATACCTAACCCCATACTGTCCATCATTCCAGAGCAGTGTGGTTAAAAAAAGAAATGGTGGTCACCTGTGTCATGCTTGCACGGAGTTGGCTGTGTGCTGAAACGCCTGCTGCAGAACAGACAATGGCAAGTAACCAGTAAAAGTAAAAACAAATGCAGAACAAAACTGAAAATGAATTGATGAATAGTAGGAATTCAGAAATGAAGCTCTCTTCTATCCACCTGTAGAGGCGGAATACACTGTCCTGGTGCCCCGGGGCAGTGACATCACATGACGTTGACATCACTTCTGGGTTCATGTGGAAGGAGGAGTACTCACTACGTCAGCTTGCCTCCAAAGGATTACGGGGTGGAGGCGCGAGCCACCGGTGCCACCTCCTCTGGAAAGAACCCGGAAGTGACTGCTTTGTGCTGCTTGCGCTGCTCAGTTATGTTGTGTGAATGTTGTATTAATTGTTCCCTCCAGAACTGTGAGCATTTTGTGCGCCCTGAGACTTGCTCATATAGTCATTTGTCCTAAGACAGAAGCTCCCTGACTTGTTGACACATTCAAGTATTCTTCGGCACATTTATGATGTTTTATATTAAGGATAAAGCTAAACAAGACTCTCCTATCTTTGGTGGCTCCTTCCATGCCCCTGGCTTCCTCCCCACCTTTGCAGGCATTTGCTCCAGTGCTGTGCTGGACACACCAATGGTTTGACTTTGTGAACGGCAACTTCCTATATTCCTAGGTGTAGTAATTTAATTTCCCCTTTGGCCATGTAATGAACTTCTGTTCACTGATGTGGGAGAAAGTAAAGGGGGGATCTTCTTCATCATCCTTGGAATGGAAGGGCTAAATCTGTTCCTTATGCGGTCACTTGTGCCTCGGGTGCATTCCCTCATGTGCCCTAAATGTACTTTATTTATTGGGTATTTCCATTCTACCTAGATGTGCTCTTACCCCAAGGGGACGTGCTGTCTGCTAAATTCCCCTGTGGGATGCAGTATAACCTGTGCCAGTGCCCATTCTTTGGTGTGGAAAAGTTTAGGTAGGATTGGGCTGTCCGTGTGCCTAGGATCACAGCTTTTACACAGAGCTGTCCAACTCAGCTCATTCCAAAGGCAACATCACTACCTTGACTATGGTTTCAGACAAAGTCATGTGAAGTCTTTAACCTATTGATGGATTTTCTTTTGTTTTGAGTGGCGATGGTGGGGAGTGGGATGATTCCTGCTGATCTTGGATGGATGGCTGATGGACAAGAAAAGCAAGTAAAGGGAGAAGCTGTGATTTGTGATTTGTGTGGGTGAGGATAGGGCCGATTCTAACCGCTGATTTGATCTTCCTTGCATTATGTACACGGTATGTTATATCATTACCTAGGCAGTGTGCTGCCTTCCTCTGTCCCTGCCCAAGAAATTTATTTTATTCTATTTCAGAAATGTACATTCTACCTGATATTTGCCAAAGACAATCCCCAAGCACCAAACCATAAGCCATAATGCAGCCCTCAGCGTTGAAAACTATAGTAGCAGTAGAAAGAGATGATAAAACAGCCAAGATATGAGGATTAAATGCAACAAATAAGATACCTTAAAAAGCCAGCCTAAACTAGGAGCTTGGAAAAAGGAGGGAACATTTTTGAGGGGTCGTGAGGCTGATTGCAATGTGTGATCTAATTCTGAGAGGAATGATGATAGCATCGTGTACTCTGAGTTATATAATCCGCCAATGTAAGACCTTCACAGCAGTCAGAAATCAGAAACGCTCCAGGCTGGCTTTCGTTGTGTTTGACCTCCTGCCCTGCTTCTTTGAAGAAGTAAGTCTGTCAGGGGGACTATTCTTGAGAGTGTGTAGAAGTAGCCTTTCTGATTGGGGGGATCCTCTCCCAAGGCAGCAGGGATTCGGAGCTTTGCCCTGTTAGATACAGTAAATGTGGTAACAAAACAGAATATTACTTGGCTAGGAAAGACCAAGTGGGAAACCGAGAAGGTTTGCCAGATGCAATCCAAAGTTTGTAGTTGAGCAGATTCCCGCTATAGTTTCTTCCTCAGGAGTTTCAGTGTTATTTAACCAGAGGTGTTGTCAGTGTTCTTCAGGTATGGGGTTCTCAAACGTTTTAGCAGCAGGACCCACTTTTTAGAGTGACAATCTGTCCAGCATCCACCGGAAGTGATGTCATGGTCGGAAGTGCCGTGATTGTGATGCCAGAGCCTGCTGCTTTCCTGAGACTGCCGCAATAAGCTGGGTTATTTCTAAGTCATTTTCCAATAGCAAAGAGAATCAGAAAAAATAACTATTTACCACCTTGACACAAGCAAAATAATCACACACCCTTCCCCCTTTCCAGCATCCCAACTTCCCATATTTTCAATATGGCTGCTCTGGGTGCTTTACGACTCATCTGAAATTGGATCTGTTTGGAAGGCAAGGGCAGGAGGGAGGGCCAAACTGTGACTCTGACTCCAAAAGTGGTCTAAACATACTTTATGGTGTGCTGGCCAAACTTTGCTGGCCTAACTTTGCTGGCCTAACTCCAGGTTAGAATTGTGCCCTAAGAGTGTAATGTGGTCTGAATTGGTTTACAGTGGGACTTAGAATAAACTGAGCTTTGTGTTCCAACCAAACAAGTTCTTTAAGCTCACCTTGCTGAGCTCAGTTCATGCTGCTCAAACTGTGGAGAGGGGTTGTCCATCACTACTGCCAATCCCCAAACAGACCTTTCTTCCAGATATCTACAGACCTCCATCTCCTACTTTGACTATATTGCAGTTCCACTCTGTTTCTCTCCAGCCCTCATCAGAGCTCATAGGCTGTGATCTTCTAGCTCAGTGGTCTCCAAACTGAACAGCACTTTGGTTCCATCAGGGATGGTGCGAAAGACCCCTACGATAACTCTCAGGGGTCTTCCCAGCCAGCTGCACATGCACGGAACTCCACGTGCACAACTTGCTGGGGCATCAGATCCCAGAAGCGCCTGGCTGCGAAGACCCCTGGGAGTTTGTAGTAGGCGGTCTTTTGCACCTTCCTCGGCAGAATGTGAGCCTCTGCTCATGCCGGGGAAGGACATCTGGAACCGATCTGTGGGCCAGAGTTTGGAGCCCCCTGTTATAGCTAATAGCCCCTAAACCTCATTCCTCATGAAGAAACATCACTTGACCACCAGTCTCTATTAGCAAGCAAATTATACAGAAAGTAGTAGTCCTTTCAGTTGACGCAACACAATGCAATTTCCAGTGTAATGTAAATTGCATTACAATATTTTTGTTTGTATTTAAATCATCTGGGTGGATTCAGGGCAACTCACAATAGCTGGATGAAAAAGAGAGGATGAGAAGGTCACTACCCTTGTCTCGCCTTAAAGACCAGACAAAAGGGTATGATGCATGTGGTAAATAGTACTCTGGGATCAGAACTAAATGAATAATATTTTTTTTTTAAAAAAAAAATCACCCCAGTTTGCTGGTTGCTTCCAGGGAACATGACCTCTGTTCCTTCTCTCTCCATCTGTGACTGCATCTTCTCTTGCCCTGTGGAGCTTATGAAGAAACCCTCCTTTATTAGGTCAAAGATCAATAGGGCTGGGACTGTAGCTCAGTGGTAGAGCACCTGCTTTGTATGTAGAAGGTGCAGGGTTCAAACCCTGGCATCTCCAGATAGGACAAGGAAAAAACACTGTCTGAAACCTTGGAGAGCAGCTGTCACTCAGGGTGCAGTCCTAACCAACTTTCCAGCATGACACAGCTGTGCCAATGGGGCAACTGCTGCATCCTGCAGTGGAGCAGTAGTCACAGAGGCCTCCTCAAGGTAAGGGAATGCTTGTTCCCTTATCTCAGAGCTGCATTGCCCTTACCCCAGTGCTGGAAAGTTGGTTAGGATTGAGCCCTTAGAGTACTATCCTAGATAGCCCAATGATCTGACAGAGGAAGACAGTTCCATATGTTGGTGACAGGTCTGTCTACCCCAGCAACTTGCTTCTAGCTGTAACCAACCCGATGTCTCTGGAAAGTTAGCATGCAAGTAACCTCCAGATGTTTCTTCCAGCTCCTAGTGCCCAAAAGTATAGCATTTCTGAACATGCAGGTTTTAGTTAGCTTCTGGCTCGCAGCTAAACAGCTGGTGACCTATCTATGAATTTCTCATCTTTTTTTTCAAGCTAGTCGACATTACCACATTGATGAATTGTTGATGAATTTCAGAAGTTATATACAGATGTCCCCTGGTATCCACGGGGGATACATTTCTCCCCCACCCCCGATGGAACCACAGTGGAACCCAATCTCTGTACCCATTACCACAGCAGATCTGTGAATACCAGATCCACGGATACTGAGGGAGGCCTGTATGTATTTTATGAAGAGCCTACTGTTAATCCATCTGCCAATCAGTTTCACTAGATGTATCAGAGAGGGAGAAACAATGCTCTCTATCCTCAGCCTTCACGCTATGCGTAATGGATGTGGAGGGGTTTTATCTTTGCTCTCTGTCTCCCTTTTTGCTCCCTGTAACAAAACAGGCAGGATCTCTGAGTTGTCGTCCCTGCTTCAGACTTACATAATTGCAACCCAAATATTGCCCTAGTTTCACTAAGGTTTTGCTGGTGTGTAATTAGGATGAAATTACTGTTAAATGCATCACTGGCCCTGGCATGCTTAGCTTTTGTTTACTCAGCAGCAGCCACCAGGGGACAGTCTGGATCCAGACAGTGGCACAAGGAAGCTTAAACCCTTTCCCTTGTCATGGTCCCAATCTGAGCCACCTATTTAGCACTTTGTCTGCTATTTTCCCTGGGAGGGGAAAATTCCATGGACACCAGTGGGAGCTGCTCTCTGAGGACAAATAGTAATGGGGGTGGGATCCTGATCAGGATCCCAGCAGGGGCAAAGGCTTCACGCCCTCTGTACACCATAGTCCCAGGCTGGATTGGGTCCTTCCCTAGCAGTAAATGGACATTAAGTACATCCGTACCAATGACCTGCTGAACCCTCAGTCAAAAATTAAGGTCTTAAGGCTTCTCATAGAACTTCTGTGTAATTGTTCTGCAACTCCATGCTCCAGGTATTCATTAACTGTGAGGAAGTTTGAATGATGTGCACGGTTTCAGCTCCTCTCCTACCAGTTTGTGAAAAACTGACATGTATATTTTTATGTACTTTGGCCACCTCATGAGACGAGAGGACTCTTTAGAAAAGACCCTCATGTTGGGAAAGATGGAAGGCAAAAGGAGAAGGGGGCGGCAGAGGATGAGATGATTAGACAGTGTCACCAAAGCGATGAACATGAAATTGGGCGAACTCCGGAAGCTAGTGGAAGACAGGGAGGCCTGGCGTGCTGTGGTCCATGGGGTCAAAAAGAGTTGAACACGACTTAGCGACTGAACAACAACAACAAATATTTTTATGGCCTTTGGAGTCACTTCTCTATGAATGACTAACAGCACAATGGATGCTAAGATGTTTGGGGACCACTGGAGTATACATTGCACTGCGTGAAAGGTTAGTCCTCCACCATCGAATAAGGGATCTTATATAAGCAGCTGCAGTTAGTTCTGTGTCCCAAAAGACTAACTGCAAATCCTGACACATGTTCAAGCTATTATGTCATAGTTTGGGTAATCAAGATTGCAAGCTCTGAATTAAATTAAACCCCTAAAAAAAACCCAGCAGTTTTTATTTTCCTTCTCACTAGTGCTCACTCAGAATGAATTGAAGTATGTTTCATACTTGTTTCACTGACGTATGTTTCAATATTCTGCTGTATGCCAACAGGTAAATGCGCATGTGGAAAACAGATTCTCTTGTTGATATGGATGTTCCAGAATACATGTGCACTCAAACCTCCCTTAAAAAAGGAAAGCCTGAAGTGTTATTCCTGCAGCAGCAAAAATACCATAGAAGAATAGCTGCAGAGCTGAGCTTAAGCTTCTTTCACTGAAATCAATCAGACAGAATAGCATTTAACTTTGGCTAGATCATGTCTTGAGAATTTTACAACTGAAAATTACATGATTAGAACAGGGGCCTCCAGAATTTTCAGCATGAGAGCCACATCATATATTTTACAGATTTTTGCAAGCCGGAAAAAAATAATAATCAGTTTTCTGAATGAATGAATAGGTTTTACGTGGATCTTTTTTTTTTTTGTAATCAGCATTATATGATTCAGAACAAAAGAGAAATGTGACATTTACAAAGAAACAATGCCGTGCTTAAGCTGAGAAGCAATACGTAATGAGTAAAAGTGTTAAATATTTTAAATTGCTGCGGGCTAGATAAAATCTTGTGGCGGGCTAGATATGGCATCCGGGCTGTAGTTTGGAGATATGTTGGAGAAATTTTAGAACTACAACATAGAATCTGTTTAAATTTATTGTTGATTATCTACAGTTTTGGCTGATTAGTCAAGGGGAGCAAATTTTAATTTGTGGGACTGCAGATTAAGGCACAGTTCTGTGTCCTACTGTGTAACTGGCAGTGCAACCTTATGCATGTCTACTCAGAAGTAAGACCCACTGAGTTTAATGAAGCATACACCCAGATGAATATGTATAGGATTAAACTTGTGCTTCTGGAACTAGTGTCCTGGCAGTGCATAAGTGATAACTGGGCCCACCATTGCAGGCTTCTGGGCCACTGCTACAAACAGGCAGTGGCGCAGCGTGCACAGCAGCAGTTCCTGAAGCCTCCATCAGCATTGATAAATTGGCTGCTGAGGCATGTTCTGGGCGGAGAAGAGGAGGGAGGCATGGATTTCAGCGGACCCAGCATGTGCTAGATCCTATCCCCCCCTTTTTTTTTCCAAGCTGCCCCACAAAACGGCTGTCATGGTTCTAAGGTGATTGGTGGACAAAAGAAATGGACCAAATTGCTGGGGTTGGGGTGGGGAACAGTAACAATTTTGATAGCAATTATTTTGGGATGAGTTTTTTGAATGTCTGAACGTTTTCCTTCCAGGATACTCTCTAAACATTCAGTATCTTTGCTCATGGGCATACCTAAGTGGTTTTTGACCTGCATCATGCAGTTGTCAAACAATAGGAACGAGAATTAGAGTAACTGCCCAACAGGAAGTGTGCCAGTACCAGCAATGTGCTGTCATGGGAGGTTTTTGCTGAAGTGCTCATTTAAAACCTCCAGGGGCTTTTCTGAAGCCCATAGAGGCTGCACAGAGCCTCTGTGGGCCTCAGAAACACTCCGGACATGACTTTCGCATTTGGAAGCCAGGACCGTCTTAGTTTATGACCCAGAAATGTTTCATCGCTTTTGGGTCAGTGGGCTTTGTGGCACCGTGCTGCACTGGCACAGAATGCCACGCCACGCCACTGATGAGTACTCCTGTGGAATCACAAAGGAAATAAGCTTTTCATGAATATCAGACAGGTCATTTTTGTAAACATTTTGGGGTTCTTAACAGAGGAAGCTAACTCCCCTGGGCATAAGGAGGTTCTTATAACTTCGTTCTTCTGGAGGTTCTTCAGCTTTAGAAGGAGATTTGGAAGATCAACAGATCTCACATTCAGCTATTCAGTGGAACCTACAACATTTTCCAGAGATATTTTCTACATCATATACTGTTGTCCTTCAGGTCGATGACAGCGTGGCAAGCAATGAAAACTGTTTCATTTAACTGAGCAGCTGTTGCTGGATCAGACTATAAATCAAAACGTGCTGGTCTGAAATCCATACAGAGAACGTTCCGAGACTTGAGCTGACAAAGGTTTATTTTTGACAGAAATGAGTGTCGTATTAAGGAAAACGATGAAACTAGGGCATTTGTGGTACCCTTGGCAAAACTGCATCAGAACATTGAAAATGTTCACCACCTTTCATCCAGCTCCTATCCTGCCAAACTCAATGCAACTTTTTCCACTTACAACACAGTCCTAAACTTCACTAGCACAGCCAGGCTGCGTGGCCTGCTCTGTGTCCATTGCAGGTTAGGAGGAAGATGGAGGTCTCCTCAGGATAAGGATATGTCTTTCTCCTTATCCTGTGTCGAGCCACACCCTTCCCTATGGAGTTTTTCAAATCCATGCCAGGTAATACAGTTGGTCCAAATCCTGGAAGCTCAGTGTAACATGTGGTGGGTGTTACAATACAGTGGAGGAGGCCTCCATCAATTCCACCCACCTCTTGAACCTGTTCCACCCTCCCGTGCATAGAAACACCCAGAGTGACACTACCCTAAAATCTATGCCATTGTATGATATGTGTATTACAATGCATTAAGCAATAGCATTCATAAAAAACCACAAAATTGATGATACCAAAAACTAAAGATTACTGTTGGAATCGGTGCCTCTGAATTGTATAGGAAACATTAAAAATTCAACATAAACACATTTTGTGTTACATAGTGTTATCAAAACTCCCAAGAAAAAGTGGCCATTTGATAGGCGGGTGTAGCTGAGTGAGCTGTGAGGAGGAGACACTACCCATGCGATATGCTTTAATGTAATAAACGTTTTATGGATAAGCGTGCTGATGGCCCCAGGTGGGATGGTGGGAGCAGTTTTGCACTGCTCCTTTCCTTTTCAGTAGGAAAAGCTGCACTAAACCACATTGTCATTGGTTTCTTTTATCTCTTCCCCACCTGCCGCTGCAAACCGAGGCAGCCCTGGCAGAAAGCTGCCTTGGGCAGCCTCACAGAAAAACTGGCCTCAGGTCCACAGCGTCCCGTGTCACTGCTGCCAAATCCGCAGGACTAACACAAAGCGCCCCTGGCAACTGTGGGCAGGGGGAAGCAGCCCCACAAGATCCTGCAAAGCCAGCTTTTAGGCATGCAGCTCCTTTTGGTCTGTGTGAAATCTGTCACAAAACTTTTGAAAAGGAAGCCTCCTGAGGAATTGGAGGTTGGACTACAGGAAGTTTCTCTGTGGGAGAACTGACAGCTGTTAGCGCATTTGTGACAGATGTGGCAATGCAGACCACCTGGCAGTGCTCCATGGGGGGCTTTGGTTTGAAGATAGCTGCAATAAGTTAAGCTTTTGAAGGGTTTGTCCATCACCAGGGGTAAGATTGCCCTCTCTACCACGTCTAGCATGGCCTTGACTAGATTTCTTGGAACGCCTGTGTGAGGCTGACACCTCCCACTCCCCAACCAATGGCGGGAACACATTGTTACCTGTGCGACTTGCTGTCACTCATCTAAGCCTCATTAGCTTTCAAAATCCTCACAAACAGCTGCTTTTGGGCTCATTTTTTTTCCTGCTGCCAAATTAGAGCTTAAAGGATTGTTCAGACTCTGGGGCCTTAGCAAAATAAAGGACAGTAAATGAATTCTGGGATTATTAGTCTGTGTTTGAAATCCGCAAGGCATCTCTTTCTCAGTAATCTTTAGGTAATTCCTTGGGTAAATTTCCTCAAATCCCATATGGCTCCATTTTAAAAATGTCAAACTCGCTTGCAATTTCCAGTACAAGTTTATCTAATCTGCTGTTTTGACAATGCTGGTATGCGAAGTCTAGCAAGGAGATTTCAGTACCTCAGTAGCCCTTGTTCGATCAGCAGGCGGCAATCCAATAGATAGGCCAGGTGTAGAGGAAGGTAGGAAAAGCAAGCCTTCTGACATCAGGCACCGCTTCTGATTTCTCTGAGAAAGGATGCTTTGCTTTGTCCAGGTATCCCCCCATAAACACGCATGACACAGAGTTCTTTGGTTGAAAACAGGGCCATGATCTTTATTAGAATACAAGCCGAGCAGAGGTTGGTAAACCTACAGTGGGTCCTGACTAGCCTCCAAACCATCTTAGTGCGGGCACCAACCAGGAGGAGACAGTTGCCTGTCTGCGCCCTCCATTGGGCGAGCCACCCTGGCTCAGAACCTGGCTTCGCCCCAACAGGCTTCCCCAGGTTCTTCTTAACCAACCCTTGGAAACAGGGTCGAGGAAGCTGAATTGCTCTGCCCACCCTGAGCCGGGTAACCACAAAGGTGGGCGTCCCAATTCCTGTCCAGGGTCAAGCCAGGCCAGCCCTGAAGGATGTTTTGCTTTCTCAGTCTGTGGTCAGACAAACACCCAGCTCTCTGTTTCCTGTGTGAATCCTAGTTT
The DNA here is from genome assembly GCA_029204185.1 of Lerista edwardsae. NCBI lineage: Eukaryota > Metazoa > Chordata > Lepidosauria > Squamata > Scincidae > Lerista > Lerista edwardsae. The sequence goes on along the minus strand of JAJKFI010000035.1, from coordinate 9,650,175 downwards.
GGGCAGTTTGTCTGAGGTCTAACCAGCCCAGGGTCAACATCACCTCCACCTATGTTCTTTTTTTACCTCAGGTGTGACTGTATTGCAGGGTTATCAGCTACTCTTGAGCAGCGCATTGTCTCACAGCAATTGGCGCCCATGCCAAGTTGCAGAGGGCCCAGGAGCCTCTCCCCTATAACACCTCCACCCACTTCCTGATAGCACATTGGGCAGTAGTGCTGTCACTCCTGAGGTTTCAGGGGTTGGCCTGACCAGATTGGTCCTCTAATGGGCAGAGGACTTAGCTTGGTGCCTGACTTGACCACCATCTGCCATCAATGCTCATAGCAGGTCATCTACGTGACACCTACTGGATACAAAGTTATTTGCTGTTTGTAGGAAAGGGGAGCTATACATTTTAAACACAAATCATTTGCGTTTGTGCATTGAGTGAGATGTTGTTTTAGCTGCATGGCTGTATTGTGGTCTACAGAACAGGATGCAGAGTAGTTCTGCCAGTTGGGCCTTCATTGCAAAGAGAGCTCTTCCTTTAGAACTGCTACCACAAAACCATCCAAAGACATAATATAATGATAGTTACTTTATATATCCAAGATTAGAGATGTGTGATAAAACAAAACACGTGGCCAGTGGTGTCTAATGAATAGTTTAAATTCATCCCTTTTATTTTCTGCTGTATGAGCCTCTTTGCTCAGCTGGCTTGTTGTATCAGTGGGCTGATTCAGATGATGCTTCATGAATCATCTCCTCTTTGCCTGATGAAGCGTGGGATTGTATGTGCCTCACTCCTCTTTCCAGTGTGTTTTGTCCCTTTTGCTAATCCACCTCCCCACACACTGTCCATATACTAAGTTAAACTTCAGATGACCCCTCCCCCACAGGATTAACAGAAGTGGTTTAAAAAAGGAAGGAAAGCGGCTGGGATGGAGGATGGAAGAGGAGTAATCCTGTTCCTCACAGTGTAAAGAGGGGCTGGCTCTGAAGGAATTGTCCAAACCACCCCCAATATGAGAATGACCTTCCCTTTCCATGTCCTTCAAGATTCTCGCCTTCTCTGTGGATGCTCTCAAGCCACTTATTTATTTATTTATTTATTTATTTGATTTATACCCCGCCTTTCCGCCACAAAGGTCCATGTAATGCCTTCTTCCCCTAACATTTTTTGAGCAGAATGTAGGTGATACTTCTTCCATTTGTGTGATGTGCAAAATACCCTGTTAGAGGAACAATGTCTTACCTTTATGCTGACCTTGACCAACGTGGAAGCCACTTAAGAGGTGGCAACAACCACATCCTTCAGGGTCCTTGGTTCTCCTTATTCCAGGACTGTGACAAGTACAAGTACAATCTTGTACTTGTACTCAATGGAGATCAAATAAACTAGAAATGGCTACTGAGGAAATGGAAAAGAGTGATGCCATGGGTTCACACCTTTTTTTTTTTTTTTTTTTTGACTGTAAGAAGTAATGACTCCTGCTAAATCACTCCCAAACTGTCAATTCCAATATTTAGAAAAATTCCCTTTTCTAAAATGCCAGCTAAGGAAGTGCTACTTTTCCAATCCACCCATAGTAGTCAGCCCCTTTGTCTTACCAAAGCTATCCATTTCTGTAATGATGGTGCAGTAATTTGTGAGATTCCTGGCAGGGGCTCCACAGGCTGCGCTGGGGACCAGGTTACAGGGTCTCATAAGGCCCACAGCCTTATGTTTGGCATCTCTGGGGGAATAAATTGCATCCTCTTCAAGTGAAGGATGGCATCCTGTAACCCACCAGTCACAACTCTTCTACACGAAGCTGGTGATGAGGATAAAAGTGTGGTGCCAAGAATATGTAACAGAAATTGAGCATTCGTTGTGGAAACTGTAATTTAGCCTTCATATTCCTGAGAAGTGTGCAATCAATTGTATGTGACAGTGAAAGTGTACAGCATTCTTTCCTAAATGTAAAACCTGGTTGTTGTTGTTTTTTTGTCAAGAACATAAAATGCAATGCTCTGCGGTGAGTTTTCTGGATATATAGAAATTAATGTCAGCAATTGCATGTATCAATAGTGGAAGACAGTTTCATCGATTTTTAACAATGTTATCTTTGAGGGACATTTTCCCCTTCTGAGACTGGCGCTACACATTACAAAGGAAAAACAAAGGGTGCCTAACCACAGTTTTTCCTAGTTACTTTAATTCAGGGCCTGAGGAGACCATTTGCCGAAAAGATTGGCAGGTGAGACTGTGGGCTTAACTCTTCCCCTGCTCATCTATTATCCCCAGCAAATATCTCATAGGTGATGTTCAAACTCTTGTTTTTTTCCGTAACTTGGATTTGAAGGAGGAAGTCTGCTAAGCTGGAAGAAAAAGAGTCTCCTTCAGAGATGTATTTATAGAAGAGATATGGTGTGCATGGGGGAGATGAGCATTTGCTGAGATATTTGCATCATGAGCATTTGCTGCTTTGTTTGTGTCAAGGAAAACCACCACACAGCCCTCCTTCTTTCCCATATTTTCAATATGGCTTCTATAGGTGCTTCACAACCCACCTGAAATTGGCTCACGACCCACTGTTGGGTATTGGAATTAGGAGGTTAGATACCAGTGCACCGGCATAGCTAAGGCATCTGCTATCCGGGGCAAAAATTTTGTAGCCCCTCCAAGACGGAATCAATTTTAATGTATTAAGTAAGTAAATAAATAAAAGGTTTTCTGGTTAATCGGCATATAGTTTGCTAGAATACAGGTATTCCAATGCGGGTTGTTTTATTGCATTCAGCATTAAATTACATTTCCAGTGATATAAAAGGTAAAGGTTTCCCCACGACCGAATGGTCTAGTCGCGACCGACTGTAGGGGGCGGTGCTCATCTCCGTTTCAAAGCCTGTAAAGCCGGCATTTTGTCTGAGGACAAGCTTCTGTGGTCATGTGGCCGGCATGACTCTATGCCGTAGCGCACGGAACGCCGTTCCCTTCCCACCGAAGTGGTCCCTATTTATCTACTTGCATTCAGGTGCTTTTGAACTGCTAGGTTGGCAGGAGCTTGGACAAGCAATGGGCGCTCACTCCATCGCGCAGTCTTGAACTCCCAACCTTCCGGTTGGAAAGCCCAGCAGCAGCAGTTTAACCCGCTGCGCCACTACGTCCCTTGTGATATATGATGGTATTATTCATACTCACCAAAGTTTTCACAATGTTGACCGCTAGTGTCAAGCTCACCTTGTTGCCCTTCTAAAGCGTCTTGCCTGGTGTAATTGCTACCCCCTGTACCTCCTTAGCTATACAACTGAGCTAATGGAATAGTTTGTGACAGCCAATCAGGTGTCGCCTGTGTGCATACTTCAGATTCTTGACTTAATTGCCATATACACTAGCATGGCATGTTTAGTCCCTCTGTGACGTCAGATGAGTTCATCAGGTAGAAACCTGGAGACCACAGGAACTCTTCAAGGCCAAGTTAAAGTGTGACATCTGAACACATGGTAAACAGCCTAAACAGACACTGTGAAGTCAGGTCAAAAATTGAGTGATAACCAGAATGAAGAGTTCAAAGGACAAGAAGAGATGGGAGAACATGTACAAAACCCATCTTAATGTCACATATAATTGTACAATATATTGTACATTGGATCTGCTGCATATGCAAATTTAACCATCCCTTGATGCAGAGGGTCCAAGGGGTGCCACAATTACTTACCTGGAGCCTTGGGAGACCTCTCCTGGAGCTCCAGGTAAGTAATTTGAGAGTGGATCCCAGCATTTTCAGAATTCCTTATCTGCCAGGTGGGTCACCCCAACCTCCATGGATAAGGAGGGCCCACTGTACACAGTTGTGTATGTATACATTAGGCACAATATGTCCCTTTGCCTTTCAAAATGTTGTTGTTTTCCACACACAAAGGTCATCTGAGTTTTATGTGAGTCTAGCTGTGCCTTTTATCGCTAATGGATGATTGTATAGTTTAAAATTCTGCAACAGATTGAAACTGTGGAAACTGACGTTAACAAATAAATCTGATAAACACCTTGCCGTTTCACTACGAAATTCAAGGACATTTGCCTCTGTTACAATAGGAAGGTTAAAAAAAATGAAAGCATTGAAGGCAGGCAGCCTGTAGATTGCCCGCAATCATCTACAGAAAGACACAAATTGGCACTTTCTAAATGGCTGTATTCATTTGCATAGTGCAGGATGTAAGTCTCTTAATGAAAGAGCCTTTGTATTTGCACAATTTAATCGGAACTTTTGGTCATATAGTTTCCTAATCAATTTTTGGTGTGCAGTTCTGTTGAACAAAAAATTCTGACTGTGTTTTACAGCAGGATAAGCAAAAAAAACCTAAACAACTAAAATTGAAGCTGAAATACAGTAGAGGGTGGGACTCATGGCACGGTGTGTGTGTGTGTACTCAGATCTGTGCTAGTGAAATCACTGACATAGGTCCATGTGAACCTACATTGCAGGATTGGGACCAGGAAAGGGGATAGGATTCTGTGGCAACATCTGCCGCCAAACTCACCCCCTTCCTGGACCCAGTCTGTCCATTCCCTGTCCCTTGCTGCCTTGTTCTGCCCTCCCCTGCTCTGTTCTGTCCTCCCCCCCACCAGCTTACCTCCCTCAGCAGCTTCTTCCAGCTGCTCTGGAGCTCTTGGGAAGACAGAGTGCAAGATCACTGCTTTATAGCAATCAGCGCCAGCAGAATGCATGTCGCTGCTAGGCAGGATTGGGCCGTAAGTTGCACAAATTTCAATGAAGCTTGTTTTGTTGAACATTTTTGAATTGTGCTCATCATTGTCTAACAGCAGCCCCTTTTGGAGCTTCCAAGAATATCTAGAGGCTAATGGCTTCTTCAAGATATACTGTCCAACAGTGGATAGTTTCCTTTGTTTGTTCTATTAAATCTATATCAATTTCGGGAAGTAACAGTTCTGTTGACTGATGTTTAATGTGTAGTGCATGCTGATCTAATTACAGAGGAGGACTGAAGGTCCTGGAATGAATTTAAAGTGGTACCTTCTTTTAACTACAGGGCTGTTTAACTGGCATTGATGTTTTCGGAGACATCACTGAGCAAGAATATTCCTTTTTCTCCTGCTTCCTGTTAGATCAGAACTTATAATACAATAACGTAAAAATCCTGGGCCATTGAAATAGCCAGTAAATTAAAGTAAACTGCAATTATAGTAACTTCTTATTTGTCATTTCTAAATTAACGTGATTATTAGATTGTTTCTTTGGGTAAATTTACAGCTGACCTGGCATTTCAGTGTGAAGCAGTTGTAAATCTATGCGGTTTTGGGGCAGACTAATCCTAACTAATTCCACATGCAGCAATGCAGTGGAACCAACACGACACCCATTGTATCTCATGGGGGAGTTTCAGTCTCCAGAGGCCTCCTTGGCATAAGAGAATATTTGTTCCCCCTCCGCGGGGTAAGCCCATGATAGCCCACCAAGTCTACCAGTTATATTGCTGGAGCAAGTCCACGTGGACCCATGAAGGCAAATCAAGGCTGGGAAGGGGGTTATGTCAAAAATGGTGTGCTTTATATAAGAGAGAATCATTCCAATCATTTCCAAGAGAATCATTCTCTCACCCCAACATGCTTATTGTGGAAGACTTTGGAGAGCTCCTTTCTCTCAGATACCAAGAGGACAATTTCATTAAAAGGGTCTTTAAATCAAAAGAAAACCACCCTGATAAAAGCATTTGTGAAATCAGAGGCAGTGAATGCGGACAACAAAGACTGCAGCTTGCTATTCACGTTTTGAAAATAGGCATGATTTTCCCTTGTTTTAGTGAACCATGCTGAGATTTTCTATTGTTGTTATTTTTTGGGAAGGCATAATTAAATCTTAAAAAAGCCCAAAAATAAATAGCCTTTTCTTGTGTTTAATAAGTTGCTCTGAGCGACATTGTGGGAATGTGGCTTTATTCTTTTCAGTAACAATCAAATGCATCTACTCTTTTGGATTAATTACGGTCTAACAATGATCTGGTTTGTCTTTTCAAGGTCCCTTGATTCTTGACCCAACTGATTGGATTTCAGCAAGTGTCAGAAATGATGAGTGAGACACCATTGTTTCCCATGCCCTTCTCTCCTTTGCAGTTTTTTTCCTCCTGTTATTAAGGGCTCTAACAATGCCAGTTGCACTTTGGTTTTTGTTTCAGGTAATGAGATGGCTGACCCTTTCATTTAGAGATTGAAAAAAAGGGAGAGTCATTCCATTATTGCAGGGAGCTGAAATGTATTCCTTCAAGAGCAGCTTCATGACAAAAGGATGACCCATTTACACTTCATCTTAAGGTCTCTTCTTGTAAGGCATTTTATTCCCTGGCGCAGATACAAAATATATACATAAAAAGTGCAGTTGTGTATGGCTAGCCACCTTCTAATGAAAATATAGGCATCCACAGATCCAGTTCCCTGCAGCCCCCCTCTCCCTACACCCCTGTGCCCATTACCTTTGTTTATATTGTTTATAGTAACAGAAAGCTTTTAGCAAGACAAGCACGCAGGCAGCCTGCAGCTAGAACGTACGACTCAGCGAAAAATAACAGGAAGCATATTTGCTGAGTTGTCCCCTCTTACTACAGGCTGCCTGAGTGCTTGTTTTGCAATAAGCTTTCTACTTATGGTGCCTGGTTAAAGCAAGTACACAATTCCTTCATGCGACTATAAACAACATAAACAAAGGTAATGGGTGCAGGGGTCCATGGAGATAAGAGTTCCCCCATATCCACTGTTTCCTGTAACTGCAGTAGGGGCCAGGAACACATTCCCCATGGATATGGGGGGGGGGGCGCCTGTATTTACCTGGAAGCCTGATTCTTTCCTAGTTGCCACTAGCATGCATTTTTTAAATGAACACTTTGATTTATACACTATATGGTGGTTCCATTCATGAGGCACTGTGATCTATGTGTGTTTGATATCTATGTACCACCTTTCTCCTAAGAAGCAGCCCATCCTGAAACAACTACTGTATGTCTCTGTTTGAAAATCTTATGCCTGAGTAGGATTGCATGGAGTTGCGTTTGCATGAATTGAATTGTGGAGCATAAGAACATAAGAACATAAGAAGAGCCCTGCTGGATCAGGCCAAAGGCCCATCTAGTCCAGCTTCCTGTATCTCACAGCGGCCCACCAGGTGCCCCAGGGAGGCATGAAACAACAAGATGCTTGCATCCTGTTGCCACTCCCTTGCACCCGGTACCAGTAGCCCACCACCTTTGTAAGGAGGTTGCACAATCCATCATTGCCTATAGCCCACGATGGACCTTTCCTCCAGAAATCTGTCCAATCCCCTCTTAAAGGCATCAAGACCAGATGCCATCACCACCTCCTGTGGCAAAGAGTTCCACAGATTAACCACCCGCTGGGTAAAAAAGTACTTCCTTTTATCTGTTTTAAATCTCCCAACCCTCAGCTTTAGTGGATGCCCCCTGGTTCTGGTGTCTTGAGAGAGGGAAAAGAACATCCCTCTATCGACTCTATCCCTTCCATGCATAATTTTGTATGTCTCAATCATGTCCCCCCTCAGGCGCCTTTTTTCTAGACTGAAGAGCTCCAAACGCTGCAGTCTTTCTTCATAAGGGAGGTGCCCCAGCCCCGTAATCATTTTTGTCGCTCTCTTCTGCACCTTTTCCAACTCCACTATGTCCTTTTTGAGATGCGGCGACCAGAACTGGACACAATATTCCAGGTGTGGCCTTACCATCGATTTGTACAATGGCATGATAATATTGGC
>JAJKFI010000035.1:9623082-9642426 GCA_029204185.1 Lerista edwardsae | reverse complement strand
GGCCTGTAGTTTCCAGGGTCCCCCCTTCTCCCTTTTTTAAAGATTGGCGTGACATTGGCTATCCTCCAATCCTCTGGCACCGTGGCCGTTTGAAGGGACAAGTTGCATACTCTAGTTAAGAGGTCAGCAACTTCGTTCTTTAGTTCCTTAATAACTCTTGGGTGTACACTATCTGGGCCTGGTGACTTATTTATATGTAGTTTATCAATTTGATCTAAAACATCTTCTTTATTAACCATTATCTGCTTTAATTCCTTAGTTAGGAAGCATCTTTGATATATCACCCAACATTTACAGCAATCTATGCCATGGATCCAATTCCAACTAACTGCAGATTTTACCCTATATTCTTCATTTCACAATGGGTGGCTTCTGTCTAATCTACTATAGATGTGGCTGTGTTCCATACTTTGTTTTCTTCCTGAATTGAAGGCATGCATCAGTCTTACACTAGGAATAGCTCTGCTCTTTTTTAGAGTGTGGGTTTCTGCATGAATCACTGTTCTGAGCACATCTCCTGATTTGACAGAAGACAAGGCCAGGACAGTGACCTGTTCTGAATATGATTAACCCTGCTGCATCTCTGTATTGAATGATTCAGTCGCACCTGATGCACAGATGCAGCCTAACTACTTGCTCTCAGCTGTGGCTGATTGGAAAAGTGAAAAGCCTGGCAGCCAATCATGCAGAGCTGCAGTGGGCAGCCTCTTTGGTGCCTGAGTACTTTGCACACAGAGGAGGCTTTCATTGTATAGTATGTATTTCTCAGTCAAGGCACATTTTTTGACCCTGGACACAGTTCGAGAATTTATTTATTTATTTACATGTATATGTAACGTTTGAAACAAAAGTAAGTATATAGTAAAACTATATACCAATGTGTTATTTTAAATAGCAACCTGTTGCTACAAAATTTCTGCCCTGCAATATTTCTGGATGGATAAACAAGAATCGGTAATGCTACTGTTTGGGGTTCTATTTGCAGTTCCACAGTGCTATGTTCTAATTCCATCGTTTTATGCTCTCTTTGTATGTTTTATTCATGCCTGAAAATGCTCTACTTTTTAGGGAAGTTAGGCAATCAATCTAGGATCAATCACTTTAGGATCCTAAAATCTTCTGATTGGATCAACACAAACTACTGTTTGTTATCACCAATTATGGTTGTTGTGAGTTATCTCCACAGCTCCCCCCAGTACTTCTTGTTGCTTCCCCACCTAGAACAACTGAGTTGTTAGGACAGGTATCCTCATTGTATCTGTCAGGAATTGTGCCTCAGCCCTGCCCTAGAATAGAAGCTCACTCAAGACCACTTGACCGACCTTCTCTGCTATATTTGGCTTTAAACCTTACAGCAGCCTCTGGAGTAAGCAGGAAGAAGCTGCTTGCAGGCCAGATCTAGCATCAGTGTAAGTAGTGTTGCACGGAGGTAGATGATTAGTATGCTAGCAGCATGGTGACAAGTGAGTGGGTGAAGCACAATGTTCCAAATTCCATTAGAGAAATAATGACCTCCTTGGCCGAGAAAATTTTTTTTAATTAAATACCAACCATTCCTAGTAATCAGTGAACCTATTAGCCATGAAATTTGAATCCCTTATCTTGGGCTATTCACGGGAAAGGACTGAATGCGCATATCATTTGCAGGCAAATGTTGTGTAGAGTTTCCAAAACACAGTGAATATGGCAACATTTGCATCTCTCGGACTGTTCCGTAATTTTTTTTTTCATTGCATGAGTTGCCAAGAAATTAACAAGAAGCTATAGTTAGTAGTTCTGTTCTTTTGGGTCAACAGTCTGCTGCATTGATGAGAACCAGTTTGTTCAGACTGTATGATGGGGCTTTGTCAGCTGGACGTGATTGGCATATGCTGCTTCTGATTCATTGGATCCGCTCACAGGAAGCGAAAATATCCTTCTGGGGAGTCGAATTGCACAGATTGCAATGCCATCTTGTTACCATTATTTTGGAAATCAGTGACAATTATTTCAGGGCACAATCCTAACCTGGAGTTAGGCCGGCACAGTTAGGCCAGCAAAGTTTGGTTGGCAGAAGGGCCACCGTAAAGCCCACTTAGACCACTCTTGGAGTCAGAGAGGCCAGCACACAGATCTGCACCATCCTCCCTGACTCCAAGAGTGGTCCAAACATACTTTATGGTGCTCTTATGCCAGCCAAACTTTGCTGACCTAATTGTGCTGGCCTAACTCCAGGTTAGGATTGCACTTTCAGTTTATTAGGAAAGTAGTGTAGTAGTAATTTGCCATTGCATTGATCAATGAAGGAAATCAGAAAATACTCAGAGATCTTTAGGCAATCGTATTGATGAAAGCCCCTTCAAACATGAGCCATAACACTTTTTCCTCAATGGGTATACAGTATATACCCCTGTATAAAAACCCGCCTGTGAAGCAGCCACTTGAGTCCTCTAAATCAGAGCTGGTTTGAAGTGAATCACTTTTTGCAAGCATTTCCATCCGTACCAGACAGTCTCTTTAACTGATTTTTCAGCATTTCTTTGCAAAAGTGTTTGCTTCTTCATTTACCAGATATTGCTCCCCCTTCCTCAGATTCTCCTTATTCTCACTCAGTGATCACATAGCCAGATTTGATGCACTACATCTTGCTGTGATGATATCTTGTTCACATGATCCCTGCTAGAACAGGATCATCCATAAGACTAATTCAGGAAGGAAGACATTTCAGCATTGGAGAAAAGAATGATACTAAAGTGTCAGCCATCAGAGGAAATAATGGCACCAGTGCTGGTGTCAGGCCCTGGGGCAAAGCCTTCCACTGGGTCCCCCATGGCACCCCCCATCCTAAGCTATACTAAAACTAATGAAGACTGTCAGGGTGACTGACCAGGAATTAATCTTAGCACTGTCACAGTCATAAAAACCCAAGGTTATGCCATACTCAATAACTTCACACCAAGAAACTAAACACACTGGTAGACTAAGCAAATAGGGGCTGGCTTAGTTCTCTACAATTTCTATTGAATTCTGCAGGCAAAAGTAAATGGCAGTCATGACAGGTGAAAGTCTACGGAACTTGCAATCCTCCCCAGAAAGTGGTTCAACAATGTGATTTTGACACTTAAGAAAATATAGGCATGCCCTGGTATCTGTTGGGGTTCTGTTCCGGACCCTCCCTTGGATACCTGAAATCATGGATAATCAGACCACCTTTTAAAAGATAGAGGAACATCGATGGTTTTGCTGCAACAAGGTAAAAAAAAAAGACTAGTCTCCAGCAGGGTCCTGGAGATTTGAAGCCCCCCCTGACCTCCTCCTTGGCTGCTGTAAACAACCCTTATCTCTGATCAGCAACTACTTCCTGTTTTCCTGAAAAAAAAACTGGAAGTAGCTGATGATTGGCCATAAAGGCAATTTAGATCAGCCTAGGAGGAATTCAGAGGGCGGCTTCAAACATCCAGGACCCTGCAGGAGGCCAGTACTGCCCCCAAGGTAAGAAACAAACCCCTTGCAGCGAAGAGGCCATGGTCACTGCGGCCCCATTGCTGCTATCAGAGCAGGGCCACTCCCCTTAAGGGGGAATGCCTTGCTTCCAGTTCCCCTGGTGGATTGCGACCCACCAGTTTGGGATCCACTGCCCCAAAGACTTGGCAGAACTCCAGGCTGCAACAATGCAGCCCTGGGTCATTCCCCATTTCTTTCCCAGTCTCTTGAAAGAAACACAAACCAACCACACTCTCTCTTTTCTCTCTTGTTCTTCATGTGTGGCCTTCTTTCTGAGAGTCGGACTTTCTTCAGAAAAAGATGCTGAGGCAACTTATTTAAAAATGCCTGAGGTGTGGGTGTGTTTTTCTTTGTATTCAAAGTTGTCCTTTGGCTGAAATAATTGACTTCCAAAGAGGTGAAATGCAGCACTGTGTGACTCTCTTCATGTCTAAAAGGAAGGCAGAGTCCTCCACATAGCCTTTAAGTTGCTGATGGGTACTCTGTCTTTGAAATACAGCCCTGTTTAAACCTAATGAATAATTCCATTCTCCTTATGAATATTAATCTCCAACGGCCAAGCACAGTCCAGAAAATTAAGTGTTGCGGTAAATAACTTTTATATGGAATGGAGTTTATTTCCTACCAAGTGGGCTTTGATTAGTGTTGTCAGATTAACCTTGACCTATTTGTTATGAAGTCAGCACAAGAGCCATATTGAAAGAAAAAAAAAGTGTTGGATTTACCATGTGGGGCCATTTTATTTGGCTTCTGTGTTCACTCTTTGTTTTAAATAATACACCAAATATATTGATACTTTAGAGGTGAATCATTCCTCGTCTTTTGCTGCGCCTACAAAAGCTGCTAGAAATATAGTCCAATAAAGTAGCAAGCCATCAGTTTGAGCACATTATTTTCCCTTGTGCTGTGTGAATAGGACTCATGACTGGAGTCCTCTGAAAATACTTGCTTTGCAGGTAGCTTTTCATGGCACGTGTTGTTCTCTGCTTTGGCACGCGGAAGTTTCGGTTGTGTAGGATACAATGATATGTGGATTAAATGGAATGGAGCTTTTCGGGGCTGTGAGCACCAGCACCCAAATCCAGACCCAGGGTGCCAGTGTTCGAACTTCACACTTCTGCTTTCAGTTTCTGGTTAGAGTTGCCATATTCCAGGTCTCTGAATCTGGACAGTCTTTTTCATGCTGTGCAAATCATTTGCTGATTATGAAAACTGAGTGATGGTGGGTGTGGGTGGGAATTGAGCATCACTGCTGCAATTGCATTCTAAATTGCCCCTTCCCAGAATTGCTCTGCAGCAATGTAATGGTGCAGTAATTTGTGTTACGCATTGATGCATGTCAAATGTATATATTTATTACAATGTATCTACTCTGTCATTTGCTATTAAAGGTAAAGGTTTCCCCATGACCAGATGATCTAGTGACCGACTGGAGGGGGCGGTGCTCATCTCTGTTTCAAAGCCTGTAGAGCCGGCGTTTTGTCCAAGGACAAGCTTCCATGGTCATGTGGCCGGCATGACTCTACGCCGTAGTGCACGGAACACCATTACCTTCCCACCGAAGTGGTCCCTATTTATCTACTTGCATTTAGGTGCTTTTGAACTGCTAGGTTGGCAGATTCCAATCTGGCTTCAGGCCGGGGTTTGGGACCGAGACTGCCTTGGTGGATGACCTTCGCCGGGGGATGGACAGGGGAAGTGCGACCCTGTTAGTCCTGCTGGACCTCTCGGCGGCTTTCGACACCATCGACCATGGTGTCCTTCTGGGTCGGCTGGCCGGGTTGGGGCTTGGAGGCGCTGTTTTGAAGTGGTTCCGCTCCTTCCTGGCTGACAGATCCCAGAAGGTGGTGCTGGGGGACGCTTGTTCGGCACCTCGACCTCTTAGGTTTGGGGTGCCCCAAGGTTCCATCTTATCCCCCATGCTGTTTAACATCTAAATTAAACCGCTGGGAGAGGTCATCCGGGGGTTTGGAGTGGGGTGCCATCAATATACTGATGACACCCAACTTTATTTCTCCTTTCCCCCTGATTCTGAGGAGGCGGTTGAGGTCCTGGATCGCTGTCTGGAGGCAGTTGGGGGCTGGATGTGGGCGAACAAGCTGAAATTAAATCCAGATAAGACAGAGGTGCTTTTGGTTCGGAAATCCACAGCTCGGGTATTGGACTATCCTCCTGCTCTGAATGGGGTTGCACTTCCTCTGAAGGAGCAGGTCCGCAGCTTGGGGGTTCTCCTGGATTCACAGCTGCACCTGGAGTCTCAGGTGTCGGCGGTGGCCAGGGGAGCCTTTGTTCAGCTTCGGCTGATCCGCCAGCTGCGACCGTACCTGAGCGGTGCGGACCTGGCCACAGTGACCCATGCCCTAGTGACAACTAGATTAGACTATTGCAATGCGCTCTACGTGGGGCTGCCTTTGAAGACGGTCCGGAAATTACAACTAGTACAGAATGCGGCGGCTCGGGTGGTTGCCGGGGCACATCGGTTTGACTCTGTCGAGCCGTTGCTTCGGCGACTACACTGGCTGCCGGTTCTGTTCCGGGCCAAATTCAAAGTGCTGGTTTTGACCTTTAAAGCCCTTTACGGCTCGGGCCCAGGGTATTTGAGGGACCGCCTCCTCCCATATAACCCTACCCGTGCTCTGAGGTCCTCTGGGGGGGCCCCTTTTGACTGTGCCGCCACCAGGAGAGGTGAGAGGGGTGGCGGCCAGCAGGAGAGCCTTCTCGGCGGTGGCATCCCAACTTTGGAATACCCTCCCCTTAGAGTTAAGAACTGCTCCCTCATTGGCGGTATTTCGGCGGGGACTGAAGACCTTTTTGTTTAAGCAGGCGTTTAGTTGCTGACAGGCTGGCTGGTCTTTGTATTTGTATTCTTTTTTATAATCCATGGGATGACCGTTGTATTTTTATATTGTACTTTTATATTGTTTTAATTTACTGTTTTTAATTGGATGTTTTTTATTTCTGTTTTTAAATCTGTTTTGTAATGCCGCCTTGAATGCCTTTTTAGGCAGAAAGGCGGGGTAAAAATTTAATAAATAAAATAAATAAATAAATAAATAAATAAATAATTCCTTAGCATATTTTTCACTCTATGCAGTTTGGTGGAAATATTTTTAGGTGGTGCATTTATCTCTGACTCCGATATACTCTTCATCATTTCACAGATGAACATGCTTGTAACAGCCCAGTACGCAAACCAAAGGTCACTTTGTGAGCCCCACTCCCTCTGTTGTTGTACATTATTGAAGGCCTTCATGACTCTTCATTTACTCTGAAATAACGTGTGTCCTCTACTGATTTAAAACTCAGCTGCAATTATTCTTTCAGTTAGAGAAATACTAAAATAACCCGATTGTCCTATAAATTATATGTTATCAGCAGCTCAAAATACATACAAAGCATCATCTAGAGGCAAGAGTAGAATAAAAGGTCAGTGATTTTCCAGGGAGAGGACCAAAAAAAGGGGGGGCAGGAGCTCTAAACTGGACGTTTTATACCTGCATGAAAGTGTCGATGCAGCTAGTTATAACTCAGGCACCTGTTAGTTGGGGAGCCAGTGTCTTGGTACTTTAGGATGGGGGGTTAGGATTGGCAACAGTGGGAAAGGGGGGTTGGATTAAGTTCAGGGAAGCCTTAGGATCCAAGGTTAAAAGAGTGGGAGAAAGTTTGGTTTTGTATCTGCAGCCTTATTCCTAGCAACTGGGTGTTCAGCCAAATCCTGTCCTGCAACAGAGAACTTAAAGTTAGGGAAGACAAGTGTTCCTTTAAATCTCCCTTCCAGGCCTCCCCAAGGACCTCAATGCCCACATTAGGCTAACTAGTTTCCCCACAGAGCAGCCTCAGAGATAGGCAAGAGGGAGGGGGTTCAGACACCCACTGGGCCTCCTCTCTTTCAGCAGCTTTTGTTTGGGATCACTGGCTGGTCAGCCTCCTCCAGACTGCCCTCATCACTGGCTTCGCTCAAAATACCCCAACGCCAAACAATAGGCAGTCAGCTTGTCCCAGCTACAACTGCCTCCTCCTCTGTTGGCTCCAGGGGCGTGGCAGCCAAACAACTGTTCCCCACAGTGAGCTTACCTTAGCCAGTCCAACTGTCCTTCCTTCAGTCCAGCAATCCGTCCATCCCAGGTCCCATCCTCCAGTACCTAGCCAGCTTCCTTCCCAGGTCCCATCCCACATTCTTTTCTCCCTCTGCTGCCTCCAGCTTTATATTATGGGTCCTATATCCCAACCAATCAGTGGGCAGGCTTTAATTCATCAGCCGCACCCATCTGCACCTGTGTGAGGCTTGCAAATACCTTCTGGGATTAACCCTATAATCCCTGGTTTATCTGGGACAAAGGGCCTTTGCTGATACCACTCCCTATCTTCGGGGTGGCTCCTGCCTTTTCCAATACACTGGGCTGACTTGGAGAGTCAAGAGGTCATGTGATATTTCTCTCTAAAATGACAATACTTGTGTTAGAAGTTAGACTAGTCAAAGTCTAGGAAACAGCAAGGCAAGTACATAGATTCGTACAAACAATTCTGTGGCTGTTTTCCCTCTGCTAAGGTTTCTGGGAGAGCCAAAGCAGAGTTCTGGTGATGGGGCAGAAAGCAGCTTCTTAATAGTTGCACCATAGATACTTCCCAGATTCTTTGGAAGCCTTTCTCCAACTCCCAGGAATGTGGAAGCAAAGATGGGAGTTCCTGCTCTTGAGGCTGTATTTTTTCCCCCTTGGGACATATGTGGGAACTGCACATAGAATACAAATGAGAAATCCAGAATTTTAGTGTTGTGTTTTAGCATAAGTATTTCTCTACCGCCTTCCCACTCCACCTAGGTTACAGGAAAGACAGGCGCTCATGCTTTTCTGTCTTAATTTTTTTAAGTTTCAGTTAATGGCAATTTTCAAATTGCCATTGCAATGTCAGTGCTGTCCATTTTGCCCATATTACTGTTTGGGGAGACTGTGTTTAAGGGACAGTGGCTTATGACAGATCTGTAGCACAGTACATTGTTAATAGTTTGTGTTGGAGGTAGAGCAGAACCTGGTCTCCAACCAAAAATCACAGATACAGAAAACCTTTCAGGTTCCAACAAAGGACATTCTACTTAAATGGTCTCCTCATGCTCCTCGCAGCATATTACACTTCTAAATGTTTAAAACGTATGCATGCACACTCACAAAAAGCCACATTGTAAAACATGAAAAAAAAAATCTGAATTGAAAAGTGATATTATACCGGAATTGGAATTAGTGCCACCTTTTACTTGGAGGGGGGGGGGGGATAAACTACCACCCAGGCACAGCTAAACTAAAATCCTGGGTTTCTTCATTGAATCTGGGTTTCTTCAATCCTGGGGTTCTACAAGGTGGGAGCGGTTGCTTTTTACTGAATGATTGCACAGACAACCATCTGCCTATTTTGGCTTCTAACTCAGCTTTTGAAGATGCTAGAAGCTTCCCTCATTATTTTTATTAAATAAATGAGATCTGGAAATTCAGTGCAAGCTGAAGGTTTGATGTTTGTTGTTGTTATTGATGATGACAACAACAACAACTTTTGCCACATGGTGCTGGTAATCAGAGGCAGATCTAAGGGAGGGCAAAGCTCTAAGTTTTGCAAGAAGCCTTACCTTGCAGTGGAAATCACTCCTCTCCTGCACTGTTTTACCCAATCCTCACAGGGAAAAGCAACATCTTGGTGTTGCTTACTGGCTACAGCAGCAAGGGAGAGGAGGGATTTACATGACAGGGTAAGGCTTCTTACAACACTTAGAGCTTTGCCCTCCCTGTAGATTCGCCTCTGGTGGTAATTCAGAAGATTACAAATGACATGCATGAAAAGAAGATTTCGGTGTTGAGGTATCGCTCCCAGATGCTCCTTGAAAGGGTAACTGTCCTCATGGCCCTGGTCCTTGGAACATCCTGTGCGTGAATGATGGAAGCCAGGAGAAGCTTGGCTGAAGCAACAGTAAATCAAATTATGTTGTCATGTCGTCATGAGGGCAATGGCTGGGAAGTTAGTCACTGAGAGATCGACACAGCTTTGGGGGTACTGTCCTGTGAGGGGGAGACAGTGCTTGAAGTGTCACCATTGTCATCTCCAACCGCTGCAGCTTTGCCAGCTTCTCCTCACAAAGCCAGTAGAAACACCAACTGCCAGTAGAAATGCTTGAGGAGGAGGAGGTGGTAAAAAAAATCTCAGGAACAATAGTTTTATTATTTTAGTGTTTTTTTTTAAATAATTTTATGTAACCCACTCTGGAAGCCTTGACAGCTGGACAAAAATGCTCAAAATCTAAATAGAAAAGTATTGTGTGTGGGGCGGGGGGAGTCAGACAAGCTAAACTCTTCCTAACATATAGTTGTCAGCAGCTGTTGTGAGCAGGGATTAGTGACTATACCTACCTCCATCTTCGAGTCCAAGCTCACTATTCTAGCTCCAGGGGCCTCATCAGTTCCCTGCAATGCTCTTACCCTAAATGGCAATATATGTCTTGGGCACATATAAGAAAAACAGTTATGCATCTTCTTCCTATTTTTGTTCATGGCTCAGTTTTCCATGTCCATGAAACAAAAAACAAATGCATTTGTCCTTTATTATTGTCGAATTCTCTCATATGATGTGCATCAAACCAGAGTGTGAAAAACAAATCTGGGGGCTAGAGAACCTTTCTGAGGCAAAAAACAGCAGGGAGTTTATCTGAAAATAACAAGGAGTTGGAAAAGGTGTAAACACGCTGCTAACAGAAATTTCTTCAGCATTACGAATGCATAAGACGGTGCTATTTTGGGACGGACTGTCCTTTATTCCTGAAGGCCATTAAATGCTAAGGAGAAGATGGCGGTTTTGGCACCTCACTCGCATCCCAATGAGTCATTGCCAGCTCCTTGACCAAAGGTAGAAAAGAAAAGAAAGGCACACCGCCAAAAACATGGAATCCTAAAAACGGGAACTGTACTAGGAAGGGCTGAGTGATACCTGTTTTTGTGCATAGGAATGCATAGCATGCTTGGGATTTATCTTCAAATAATAAATATGTCATTTTTGTTTAGCCCCGTGTCATAAACTGGAAGGACGGATGCCTGTTGCATGGAGCTTATAACGTACTTTTCAACACTGCCAGAAAAAACAAGAGAAGCAAAGAATGTGGATGTGGCAGGACATGCAGGGTTTTAATAAACAAAATGAATGCAGGGCTAGCCCAAGGCATTTAGCACTTCACAGTACAATAGAAAAGACTCATGGGCAACCCAATTCTATCGGGCTTACCACCTGCGCTCCAGGCTTACTGCCAGCTCCAGGTGTTGTAAAAAGTGCCATAAGGCACTCTGATGCGGGTGGTGAGCCCACGGGGCTAGTGCTGAGCCCAGGCTTGCTCCCAGGGGTGAGTCGGTGGTGAGGCTTTTCGGGGTGGGGTGGGGAGGCTGGGGAAGACATGGAGGGGTGCAACTGGGTAGAGGGATCGTGGAAAGGCCTGGGCCCGGAAGGGGGTGGAAACAGCAGCAGACTCTGTAGCCTTGGGCTCCAGGGAAGCAGTGGATTGGGTCCTAAAGCTACAATCCTATAACACTTTCCAGGAGGTAAGCCCCATTGAATACAATGAGACTTACTTCTGAGCAAACATGCAGAGGATTGTGCTATACAACTGGAAAAGACCACCAAAGCTTGTGCCACTTCCTTTTTTTTGGTGGTGGGGGCAGACAACAATCAAGTTGTCCAAGCTGTTCTTGATAATACTGTATTTCCATGGACAGTAAATGTGTGGAGCTGATGGTCATTATCATAGTCCTGCAGCCGCTTAGGGAGAGAGGCTTCATTTTCCCAGTGACAGAGATGTGGTACTCTGGATGTGGGCGACCTAGTGAAGTGTAGCCCAGTTGTCAGGTTGATTAGATGGACATTCCCAGATCATTACAGGAAGTCTCATGACACTTTAGAGCACTGGTTCCCAAACTGTGGGTTGGGACCCACCAGTGAGTTGTGAGTCAATTTCCAGGGCAGCCGTATTGAAAATATGGGAAGATAGGATGCTGGAAGGGGAGGGCTGTGTGGTTATTTTGCTTGTGTCAAGGTTGTAAATAGGCTTTTTACTGATTTACTTTTCTATTGGAAAATGGCTGAGAAATAACCCACCTTATTGCTGCATTTTCAGGAAATCAGCAGGTTCTTGTGTCATGCTGACAGCACTTCCAGCCATGACATCACTTCTGATGGGTCCTGGACTTTCATTCTAAAAAGTGGGTCCCAGTGATAGAAGATTTGAGGAATTCACTGCTTTAGAGGAATACAGGGAGCATGTGGTATGGAAGGCTGTACCTAAATGCAGGTGTGTCTTAATCATGGATAAATTTCCTGATGCTCTGCTAAGAAAGGAGGACTTGAGTGCAGACTTAACGTTTCTAATCTGAGGCCATGTGGAGAGCACTGGGCAGCCATTATCCTATGGCTTTTACTCAAAGGAAAAAAATACTGTAGATTTGTAAAAAAAAAACAAAAAAACCATTGAAAAATGGTGGTTTAGACTAGCCTGCTCATGTAAGCCGCCTTGGGCATTTGCTTCGGCATGGGAAAGGCGGGGTATAAATTCTTCAAAAAAAAAAAATCTCTCTGACTTTTACCATCCTTCCACTTTTAAAGGCCTACTGGTCTTAATCTGTAGCAGGAAAAATAAGAAAAACTCTTGTGACATCTAATTCCCAAATGATCAAACTGATCATCACGTTATCTCTGTACTGGATTAGGGTTATAACTGATGAAAACAAACTTTACTTGTATAGATCTGTCTATGAGCATCTGTGGAGTGCAATAGATTTTACACAGGCAGTTTCATTCCCCACCCACCCCAACCCTCAGTAAAAGAAAATAATACAGGCAGTGAAATTAGAAAGCGTAACCTAATTTTACAGAATATGATTCTTCTGTGACAAATGCAAGTTGATACAGCAGGGTAGAAATAATCTGAAATGCACACCCACTCGTTGGCTAGGGTGAGTGCAGAGCATTCTATGGCTGAAGGTAAATGAGAACAAAGAAGGCTTTAGAAATTCAGTTGCAGTGCAATAAAGCAGCAAAACAATGGTTGCTTCTGGTTATTGGATCACAAAACAGCAAATCGTAGCCTGTTTACCTGTGCCTCTAGTACATGAAACAGTGCAGTTGCATTTAGATAGTTGATACATGGTGAGCCGTAGGAGTGCTGGCAGTGAGGGATTGCATCCAAACTCCACCCCCTCCTCAGGATGCCCCGCCCACTGGAATGCTCTCCCCCCACCGGCCTGCCTGTTCCCAGCGCAGGTTAGGATTCCACCCCTCGTAACGCATGAACTGGGACACACAAAACCCACCAAAGACATTGCAATAATGAGCAGCGCAATCCTACAGTGTGTGCAGCGCTGGCACAATGGGGTTGAGCGGCGCTGAGTGCCTAGCGTTGATGCAGGGGCACTGATTGGCTGCCTTGCGTTGGCGCTAAGGCCACAGGGCTGGCGCTTCTGGCAGCGCCAGCCCTGTAGCGCCCTCGCAGCTCCTCCCTTGCGTCGGCTGAAGCCGGCCGGCTCAAGGGAGGTGCCATGACAGTGCGCCCTGGGGATTGGTGGGAGGAGGGTGGAATGTGGGCGGGATGAAGGCGGGACATGGGCGGGCCTTGGATTCTGCCATAAGGCCAAATCCTAGGCCCGTCGGAGAGGCTGTGTGGCCCCAATTCAGGCCGCATGGTCTCCTCGGATCTTTAGCGGGCGTAGATCCGAGGCGTAGCGGGCATAGATCCGAGGCGTAGCGGGCATACATCCGAGGAACGCATAGGGGAGGCTCCAGAACGAATGTTCCCTTGCTGCGGGGATGCTCCAGCCTCCCCGACCCAGCGTTGGATATGGCCCTGGCTGGCCAGCCTTGCCATTCCGGCGCTGGGTTGGATTGCGCCCTGAGATTGTGTGTCACAAGAGCCCCTAAACTGAGTCTTACTGGGGGAGGGGGGAGGGAAAGACTAATCTGTTCTAAATGAAACCTCAAAACCAATTGAGATAGGACTTGAATGTAACTGAACCTAGCATCTTTCGGTTACCTCAAACCTGAACTGGAGCCAGACTCCTAAATGCAAAAAGCAGTAACAAATTTAAAATATGTGGTTCAGTAATCAGGCACTGAACTGTCCAATATATAGTAGTTACTGTTTTATTTTCCTGTGAAAATAATGAAATAAATAATGAAATAAATAATTTCATTTAAATAATGAAATGGTTATAATGAAATAAAGACACATACCACTACTTTTACACTTCTTATTTTTCTAAAAACAAACTCCACCCTGAAATCTGCGAAAAAACCAAACCTGTTTAGTTTAGTTTTTATGTAGTATTAAAGGGGGGGGGGTGCATGGGCAATGATCATGGCTCCATGTGCTGACACTATATTACCTATATCACCTAAGTAGTAGACTTTTAAAGGGATTATAATTTATAATTATATTGTAAATTTTGAATACAAACACATAACAAAACGTTCTGCTCTTTTAGCTTTGGAAAACTCCGAAATCTGCCAAAAAATAAAAGTGTACTCCTACCGCTATCAGTCGGATTGGGCTGTCAGTAAAGATAAGAATTCAATAGACGAAAGAGACGATGTCGACAAGTCCGCTGTGTGGTTTTTCTATCATACTAGCAAGGAGACATACTGCTGTGCCTAGTTCCACTGCGGACTCCTCTTCTGGTTTCCCATGATAAAAAATGTCAAATGTAGGTGAATTTTGGAATATGAAAACTTGTTAGTGTTCAGTTTGGAGGAGAAAAAAAAATACACAAGATCAAAGGAACAGTTACTTGCATACTCAGCTCCTTGAAATGCTTGGCTGCGTACACATTTCCATAAAAATGACAAAAAATCTAAACAGAAGTGTAAAATATGGATGATCTCCAATTGTGTTTGTAAAACTGTTTATTTTTAACCCACATCTGCCAAATTAAAGGATCTGTTACGGATACATTTTGGAGATAAAGACTGAATAAAACGGAGTGGAAAGTCATTCTATTGACTGTCTAAGTATCATATCAAGCATTGCAGGTGAATAAAGTCCTCCAAAATGGTTTTCCGAAATTGTAATTGCCTGTCAGCGTTCTGCCTCTTCTTATAATCCTGCCAGCATCATCCCAGACAGCAATGCATCAATGGGGAATTGCTTTGACTTTTCCAGCTTTTGAAAAGAATATTTCCAAAGTGTCTTCCATCAGACTTGTTGAAAATATCCCAGAAGAGGGTCTTGTGAGCAGCTACCGCAATTGCTTTATTGAGGTCACTGCACAAAATCCAAGGACACGATTGTTGGTAGCAAGAGATCAAGGCAGCAAGGGAAGAATTTTTACACCTCCATTGGATACACTTTGAGGCAGACAACTGTTAGAGAGCAATCCTAACCTGGAGTTAGGCAGACACAAGCCAGCAAAGTTTAGCCTGCACAAGAGCCACTGTAAAGTGTGTTTGTGTTTGGACTACTCTCAGAGTCAGGGAGGATGGCACACATCCACGTGCTGGCCTCTGACTCTGAGAGTGGTCCAAACATACTTTACAGTGGCCCTTGTGCCGGCCAAACTTTGCTGGCCTAACTATGCCGGCCTAACTCCAGGTTAGAATTGTGCTCTTAGTGTGATTTCTTATTTAAAGCATGCCTACAAACATTTTGTGCTTATGGTTTTCTTTTTGACTAGCATTTTGTGATTTTTTTTTCCTCTTTTGACATATGGCATGGGATTTGGGGAGTTTGATTTGCTAGAAGCAGACAGCGCTGACACGGACAATAAAAGGACAATCAAATTTCCATTCCAGATTACTGGTGTGAATTTGGTTAATGTTAATGTTGTTGCAGAAAGTGCACATCTAAATTCCCCTTGAATGTCTTTCATTTGGTAGGACTGAGTTTTTTTTTTTTTTAAAAAAAACCATCGTTAAAGGTGCAGAAGACTCCTGCCACCACAGCAATTTCTTTCTGTCTGCTGAGTGGACGGGTGAGAGGGGCTAATGGCTCACTCCATTTACTATTGTGTTTCTTGACCCTAAGCACCCATTTTGACTTCTGTGTACATGCAATACAAAATGACAAGCAAGTATATCTACTATCAATTTAAAGCACCATGGTCCTCAGAAGAAGTTAAGGTGTCACAAAATGGCCACTGATAGTGCATGGAGCACTCTGTTGGTGACCATTTTGTGTGTACTGTTGCAACAGCAGTGCTGCCATGCTGCCACCGGATCCCACCATTATTGCCTGAGAAGGTAAGGAAGGGGCTGGGAGGGGGTGTGAAACAGGGAGAGGAACAAGGCAGAGAGGTGGCAGAAGGTGTTGGATCTGGTGGCAATGGCACATGTCAGATCCTATTGCCTATTTTCCAGCTGTCCCCTCACATTTCTTCTCCTTGAGCTTACAGAGCTGGCACTGGTTCAAGGAAACCCATTGTGGAGAGGGAGGGTAAGGGGAAATAATTCCTCTTTCCCCTCTGATGTCTCCTGATCTCCGCCCCCTCCTACTCCTGGGCTGGACATAGTGCATTCCTTTTTGGCATGGCTGCATCAGTGGTGAGGAGGATAGGACTGGGCTTGCGGTATGAATAGTTATAAGAGCCAGCGCTCCTGAATACCTACATGACCTGCTCTAGGAACATAGGAAGAGCCCTGTTGGATCAGGCCAAAGCCTAGCTTCCAGTATCTCATAATATAATGGCCCACCAAATGCTTCAGGGAGCCCTGCTAACCCAATTCATTTGCTACCTACTTTTTGTGTGAAAGTGCAGTAGCTGCTCTAGTATTTAAGGGAACGAGCCATAAGCCAAGGCATCTACAATTTAAACCTTGCATCGATCATAAACTCATTGCTTGATAGCCTAGAGAAACTGCTCTCTCTCAGTGCCCACTCTGCCCCTTCAATATAAAAATTGGCCAGCCTTATGGGTTATTGAGCTAATAGATGTTATATAGGTTGAACAAGAAAGAAGAAGCACTGTGTAAGTGCCATGTAAGTAATACTGCTGTTGGTAATAGTACTCTGGCTGCCCAATCTTATGCAGTGCTGGTGCAGCAGGGCCATGAGGCCTGCACTGTGTCCAGCACTGCAATTGAGCAGGCGGGAGATTTCTTAGGGTAAGGGAACATTGTACCCTCACCCTGTGTAGCACCCCAGCCTGCTCAATCAAGCTACTTGGATCTGAACATTGGCTGCTCTTAACTCCAGCTTCCTTTTCAGTATCAATTATGGACAGAGCCATAACAGGCTCAAAACGCACTGGGGGCAGGGTGACATCATCGCACCCCTAGCTCCACCGCACCGCCCCCTCTACTGCCCAGCCAATCACCCCAGTGTGTGGAAGAGCTCCATTTAGAAGCATCCAGGGAGAGTGGGCAAGAGGAAAAGCGACACCCTTTGTACGCCTCAAATTATGGATGCTACTGAGCCTTCCTGGTTGAGGGTTTTTTTGAAGGAGTTGTTCCGTAAGAAAAAGCTAGAGCTTTCAAAAAGTGCTCTTGATTCTCAAATCATCTGCAAATTGGGGGTATTGTAGTGGGATAGATTTTTCTGCTCCTTTTTTACACCAGCAGGATAAAGCCTTCCTCACAGATTCAAAGTAGGGGAACCAACTCCTAAGAACACAGAGAGAAGTATGCCTTTCTCTTCTGCTTGTGGGCTTCCCAGGTACAACTAGTGGGCCACTGTGCAATAAGAATAAACTAAAATGCTGAACTAGATGGACCTAATTTCAGCTTTTCTTCTTAACATATACACAGAGGTCTGTAAATCCTATCTGTAAGTCACTGTCCATGCGGTGGTTTGGGGTGATCCTTTTGAGTTCATACCTGTCCCATTCGACAGGTTTGTGCACATCAAGAAGTAAAGAGAACAAAATTAAAACTTTGATTTTCCTTTATGCATATCTATATTGGCCCTTCCTGTTGAACCTGGGCAAGTTTGGTTCATTGCATGGTAGTGACAGTTCCTCCAAACCCCTCTTCTACATTCCAGCTCCAATACTAGTTCCAAACCCACTGCCTCCTGATGGCACATTGGGTGCTTCTGTTGCCACCATTACTATGTCAGGGATTGGCATGGCGAGATGGGACCTGTGAGCACCTGGGCCCTTGAGAAGCATCTGACCTGACTGACCCCAATGAGACCCTTATACGTATGAACTGTATATACACAGGAAAATAAGTTTGCATCAACACCATGGAGCATAACGTACAAATTAGTCTCATATTTCTAGTGAGCTCCTGCAACAGAACCCAGCTGGACTTCTGGTCCTTCGTAAGGTGTATCCCTTTCCCTTCTCCCAGTGCTGGGCTCGAGCCCTGCAGACAGTTAACCTAGTGACAAATCACAGAGGGAAAACTATGCTACTCTGTTGTAGCAAAACTGACAAAGAGCCCCGGCGGTAGCACTGTAAAGACCACCAAATTCATTGTGGCCATGGGTCAGATCTCATTTGAGCAGGTAAAACTTAAGAATCCAGAAAATGCTCTGAGGACACAGAACAGGCAAGCAGGGTAGGGGGTTCACATCCCTTCCCTTGGCCGATTATATTGTCAATCCTACCTTCTTGATCAACTGGGTCTGTAAGGGTCACTTCTGTTTCTTTTTTGTCCTGTCGTTGTTTGAATATGTGGAGAACAGTTCTTAGGTCATTACAATGACAACCTTAAATCAAAACTGGGATTGCACCCACAGGGGAATATAAAAACCTTTTCTGTTCAGGGTTTGGAAACCCAGCTGCTTTGTTAACCTACTTAGCATGTTTGTGTATGCCTATCTGAGCATTGGATTGTGTTGATGTAAGTACTTTCTACCTTTCAAACCTCCTCACTGTTATTTTTCACTCTTTTACACTTTGCCACTCTGCAATTTATGCATAGCATGTTTCCCCCCGTGCTAAGCTGTAAATGTGGCTTATGATTTATGACATGAGTTGGAGTCTGCTGCGTGACTTATTAGTATCAAATCCCTGACTGGGTTGTGCTACTGTAACTCATCCTCAAACGGAGTACGGAAGGGGGACACTCATCGCCATCTTCAACAGAGATATATTTCTGGCATCAAGCTCAATGGGGAATTTTTTCTTATTGTGTTAGGTTCTCGGGGAAAGCAGCGGTATATTTCTCAAATGGCCTATATATGAATGCAGCTGAAGTGATTTCCTACCTGTGCAATTATCTTCCAAGAAACATACACACTGAGTCTGAAAAAGTCCCTTTGCTAGTCAGAATCCCACAGAAAAAATTATATCTAATAAGAAATAACATTTTCACAGTTACTCACCTTTACTTAAAAATATATATGTGTGTAAATGTAAATGCATAGGCAGTTGCATTTCAACTTCAGTTGAAATGCATATGGCGGCATTGTTACGTCTATTAAGCTGTACACAGGCCTGCTGAGATTCTGACCTTTTGAAAGCGTTAGAAATTTTTTCTGCTAGAGCCCCATTTCAGTGTTATAAATCCAGGTCCATCATATCCTTGGTGGGGGGATGCACCAGCCAGCCCTATTCCCTGCACAGACACATTCCTTAGCCACGCCCTCGAACGCCCACACATTCTGTGCTTGACTGCAGAAGCAAGTGGTGAACACAGAAAGAGTTTCTGCCTGGGCTGCCTCGATTCTCAATTGTGTGTGTGTGTGTGTGGGAACTCCATAGACAAGTGCTGAAAGCAGGGGTGGTTGGAAGCCAAGTAGTGTGTCAGCACAGGGGTAGGGTGAGCTGGCATGTCTTGGTGGAGTTGTGGTTTTTCAGAACAAAGGGCATGTATGTTATGTTATGTTATGTGATAGATAGATAGATAGATAGATAGATAGATAGATAGAAACAATAAAGATAACATTTTTTCAATGGCATTCCTACA